>JBCEWC010019060.1:0-11620 GCA_038996855.1 Solanum aculeatissimum
ATAACTATTAATTATGGTTGTGAATGTTATTATAAATATTATTAAAAATTATGTTAATATACATGAATATTAAAATAATGTATAAAAAGAATTTAAAGGGGAGTATTTTTGGATTTTTACATACTTTATTCCAGGATAAGTTATCCTGAGATTATTATTCCACCCTCAAGAAGGGATAACTTATCCCAGTATTAATTGTTAATCCTGAGATAAGTTATTCCATCCCTTACAACCAAACAATAAATTAAGGACCACTTAAAAATTATCCCAGGATTAGCCTTCCCTATCCATCACACCAAACGACCCCTTAAGGTTTTCTTCAACCCTTCCCAATTCCTGAGTTGGTGTTTGAAGACATCGTCATGGACTTTATCACTTGTCTTTCTAATTCAAAATCATGACAATAGTAGATTGCTTGTCCAAATATGGACACTTTATTTCCCTTCCATCTACTTTCATATCTAGAACTGTAGCTGAGGCTTTTGTGATCAAAATCATTCGATTACATGGTCCTCTACGCATGATAGTCACTGATTGCGATCCTAGGTTTATTCGTGATTTTTTCGGAAGGAGATACATTGGATGCAAGGGACAACTCTATCCACAAGTATCGTTTATCACCCACAAACCGATGGACAATCGAAGTGAAAAGATGTTAGTCACTAAACAAGAACCAGGTTCTTGTCTCACGTGCTGTAGAAAATAGTAAGCAAATTTGACATCAATAATTATAGTGGAAAAACTCCTTGCTCAAGGGAGAAACAACCACTACCTACAGTGTGTTGAATTTCACCAACTTTAAATGAGCAATGTCAAGATTACGAATCAGTAATTACTCACTCATTTCTCACTTCACAACTCTAATGATCTACTCCGTCTTCTTACTCTACTCTCCAAGAAGCCAAACTCACTTGTTACATCCATAATTCTAATGATCTACTCCGATCGTTTATTCTACTCTCCAAGAAGCCAAACCAGCTTCTTATTATAACCCTCTCAAAATATGTTCACACTTACAATAAATTGTCCCTAAACAATAATTATAAGTAGAACACACAGAAAACAAGATAAGACTTTTCAAAAAGAAATTCTAACTCTAGATCTTCTTTCTTCCAAGTGTTGCTCGATGATTTCTTGGGTTTCATTGATCCTTATATAGTTCACACTAGAAGAGTTCTATTCGGAATGCTATTCTTTGCCAGAATCCTTATTTACCTTATTTAGGAGTCTATTGACGTCACACAAGGTTTTCTTCTATTCCCACTCTTTTCTCTTATTCACCTTTTGCCTGGTGAACCCGATTTACTGTATCTGATTCACTTCTTGTTTGGGATGTCTTCATAGCATTCTTCAGCCTTTCATTTAGCCTCTAGTTCTACCATATGAACCTGGTTCACTTTGTCATTATCAAAACACCTAGTCTTCAGCATGCTAACAAATTCTGAACATGCTGGTTCACTTTGTCATTATCAAAACATCTCATACTTTTCAGCAAGCCAACACGAAGGCTTTGGACAAAATGCTTGGAGTAGAACCTACGTTGCTTTGTGATGCTCCAAAAGATTGGGTTGTTATTCTTCCACGAGCAATATTGCCCTCCAAACTTTAGTAGGCATGATGCCTTTTAAGGTATTCTATAGCCGCAAACCGTCATCTATAACTCACTATGTCATGGGAGACAGTTTGATTGATTTTGTGGAGCAATTCTTGTTATAGAGGGATGAAGTTTTACAGTTGCTCAAGTTGAACTTGTCCAAGGCTTAGAAACGTATAAAAGTTAATACAGATAAGTCATAGACTACCATTCATTTCCAAGTGGGAGATTGGGTTACGCCAAACTCAAATCATATCGCAAACATTCCTTACGCTTGCAACCTTCCCATAAACTTAGGCACAAGTTTCTTTGGACCCTTTCAGATGCTTTAGAAAATAGGTGAAGTTGTTTACAAACTAGACCTTCTAGAGGTTGAAGCAATTTCAAATTCTTGGACCTTTTCAGGTTAGTAGTCCACCAACTTCATGTGAATGGAAGAAGCACGCGTGTGTGGACTGCACCTAAGAAATTAATTGATTATGTTGTGACTCGGGCAAATCATGTGAACGGCAACGTAGGTGCTGGAAGTTTGTATAAATAGCTAAATGTGGATAAGTTAGGGTAGGCAACAAGTCATAGCAATTTCTTATTCACATCTTGTGTTCTTCTCATTCTCATTACCTTCTTTATCTCTATTCATATTTTTATGGAATTTCTATTTCCTTCAAGTTACAGTTCTATTGTAGTCGAATTGGTAGTGTTTTTTTTCCTAATATACTACTTGAGACCATTACTGTTCCATTGGTGCTTTCATTTTGCTGATTCTAAACTCAACACTCTCAATGGTTCCTTTTTAGACTCTTCTAGCCTTTCTGATCCTGACCTTCGTTCCTACCTGGCAAGCCAACAATTAGTGATTAAGGATCTCACTGCTCAAGTCGCCAATCTCAGCTCTCGTTTACCGTCACTAGTGGTTGCTCTACCTTCTGGCCTGCCTAGTGACGCTTCCTATAGTAATATATTCGTTCGCCATAAATCAACATCAATTAAATTTGGTCATTTTAATGGTGCTCAACTAAACACTTGAATTTTTTAGGCTGACAATTATTTTGATTTTTATGACATTATCACTGAACATAAATTGACCTTAGCTTTGTTTGACCTTGACGATGAAGCATTGGAGTGGTGTCGATGGCTTTACTGTAATAAGCAATTGAGTGATTGGCCTCAATTTATGGAGAAATTGCTTAGCCATTTTCATCCTCATCATATCCTCTCACTAAAAAGTTATCTATCTAATATGATGTAAACTTCTACTGTTGCAGACTTTCAACGTCATTTTGAAGCTGTTATGAATGAAACGACGATGTTGCCTAAAGAATTTTGGTGGAATGCTTTCTTTTGGGCCTTCGACCTGATATTTTGACTATTGTTGCTGTTCATGAGCTCACATGATTGGACCAAGTCTTTAACCTATCCCACATTCATGAGCAACATACTATAGCTGAGAAGGGGCCATCTCGACCTACCTTTGCTCGAACCCAACCCTTATTGTGTTAGGTATTTGTCTTAAATTTCTTACCATAATTAGGGTTTTCCTTTTAAAAAAAAGAAAATAAAATTTCTCCATATTTGGAGAATTCTTTTTCTAGTAGGAAATAGTTTATGACTCTATAAATAGAGACTCATTCCTTCTGACTTAGTAGCATTCACAATGCAGTCATGAAGATTTGAGAGTTTTGTGTAGGGAGAGAAATGATGAGTCACAAGTGTTATGTTAACACTTGTGTGAACTTCTTTATATTCCGAGTAAATTGGTGAGGTAATTTCTCTTGATGTTGCACTACTAAAAAACTGGCAAAAAGAGACGGACAGAAAAGCGACAGACTGTATCTCAGAAAAAAGCGGCGGACAGAACGACGCAGTTCGTCGCTTTTGTGTAATTTTTTTAAAAATTAATTGTATAATTAAAATCGACGGACAGTGTCAACATGACCGTCACAAACTTTGGCGGTTTTTTCTGCCAATTTTTTATTATTTAATTTATATTTTTTAATTATATAGCGACGCAGTCCGTCGCAATTCGTAATTTTTTTTAGATTTTTTAAAATTACGACGGACTAGACGATTCCGTCCGTCGCTTTTTGATCAACGGTCAAACTGGTTTAATGAAAAGCGACGGACATGTGACGCCGTCCGTCGCCCCTCGACCTATATATACCCCAATCCGTCCCATTTTTCTTCCTCACTTTAAAATTTTTTTCCACACTCTCTCTAAACCCTAGCCACTCCCTCTCCCCCTCTCGGCCTTGCTCCCTCCCCAGCGCCATTTTTGGGCACCAACCCGCCGCCGGACCTCTGCCCCACCCCATCAAGTTAAGGTATTAATTTTCTTGCTCATTTTTAATGAATTTTTTAGTTATATTTTTGTTTTTTAGAAATTATGAATTTTGTAACTTATTAACTAGTTTATTTCACTTATCTTGTTGATATTATGATATTATTCAAGTTATTTTGGGTTGTTCATTTTAAATATGTGAATGAAATTATTGTTTTGTGTTTATGTGTATACTTTAAATTTTAATTTTTAAAATTAGATTATGAATTGGATAATTTTGTGTTCGAATACTATTATTGTCAGTGTTTTTAAAAAAAAATCCCAGAAAAGCGACAGACAAAGGGACTCTGTCCGTCGCTTTCCTGGATTTCTAGTAAAGCGACGGACAGAGTCCCTTTGTCCGTCACATTTTTTGATTTTTTTTACAATATTTTTGAAAAAATTTGTGACGTTATCCGTCGCAAATTTTAAATAATTAAAAAAAAAACCAACGTCGTCTGTCGCATTTGGTTTTTTTTAAAAAAACAATTGTGACGCCGTCCGTCACTTTTTTGCCACGCTGTCCGTCGCTTTTTAAAAAGCGACAAGCAAAAAAGCGACGGCAGTGACTGCGTCGCTTTTTTCAAAAAATGCGACGCAGTCCATCACTTTTTCTGTCCTTTTTTTACACTTTTTTAGTAGTGTTGTATATTCTCTTTTATATAGTGGATTGCTTATCTCCTCTTGTGGATGTAAGTCGGTTGATCGAATCACGTTAAATATTTGTGTCTCTTTATGGTATGTTTCTCTTTTATCTTCAAATCATGGTCTTTCGAGGTTTGCTTTGCTAGCTTATGCATCATGGCACTTGATTTTTGTTGGTCCTAACATACTGCCAATGCAACAACCCATTCCACCTCAATTACGCCAATAACGTCCTCTAATGGCGGTCTTCCCTTTAAGTACCTATATCAAGCTAAGATGCAATGTCTTCAGGAGAAAGGGCTTTGCTTCAATTATGATGAGAAGTTTTTTATTGGTCATCGTTGTAAGATTGGCCTCAATTATTGGTTTTGTCATATAAGCTCGAGGATCCCTTACTTATTTGGAGGTTTAGTCTTACTTATCTATTTCCTATCATACCTTTATTGGTGGCATCTCTGACCATGTGATTTGCCTCACCAAACATGTCACTTGTTATTTAGTTTAGGTACTTGTAGATAGCGATAACACACATAATTTTATTCAGTCCTGGGTGGCCAAGTTTCTTCAGCTCCTAGTAAACCCAGTCCCTATTTTCTCTGTGGTGGTAGGAAGTGGAAAACTTCTCAAGTGTGATGATGTTTGTCGGGATGTATTATTGACAATTCAAAGGTTGACCCGTTATTTAGATTGTATTACTCATAGGGATGATCTGGTCGTAGGGCATCATGGATGGCTATGTTAGTTTCTGTAATTACGGAATATAGGGCTTGCATTTTTTAATTTAACTATAGTAGGTAGCGGTATTATTGGCATGGTGTCCCATGAGATGTGCAAACCATTCAGTTGCATAGTCACTGTCATTTATGAGCTATTATTGCCATATCTTTTTATTTTCATTTAAAACTGGTAGTTGATTTCCCCTCACCAGTAGGGGATGATACTTTTTCTGATATTGTTGCCTTACTACCTCTTTTTCTATTGTATTTTTGAAACCTCATGGCCTTCCCCTAGTGCGCCCCCAAGATCACACCATTCATTTGTTATCAGGGATAGATTCGGTGAATGCCCGTCCATACTGCTATCTTTATTTTCCAAAGAATATCATGGAGCAAGTAAATGGGGATATTCTTTGTCATGAAGTGATTCATCCCAGTGCCAGTCCCTTTTCTTCGCCTATTCTTTTAGTTCACAAAAAAAGATAGCACTTCACATTTTTGTGTGGATTATTTCGCCTTAAACACTGTCATAGTGTGCAATAGATTTTTTATTCCCATCATTCATGAGATTTATGGTGCCCAATATTTTTCTAAATTGGATTTATTATCTAACTATCATCAAACTTAAGTTAGACTAGAAAACATTGAGAAGACTGCATTTTGAACTGATAAAAGACACTACGAGTTCCTTGTTATGTCATTTGGTCCCTCCAACGCCCTCTCCATATTTCAAGCCACCATGAATGATGTATTTTTTCTGTATTTGTGTTACTTTGTATTTTTTATGACATTCTAGTTTATGGTCCCTCTTGGGATGCCCATCTTGAACAATTACGATTAGTCTTGCAATTTCTTCAGAAACATCAATTAGTTGCTAAGCGATCAAAATGTGTCTTTGAACAAGGTTCAGTTGATTATTTAGGCCACGCTATCACTACCACTGGTTTAGTAGTAGACCCAACTAAAATTAAAATTACTCATTGTGGTCTACACACCTCTTCTTTGAAAGAAGTATAGAGTTTTTTAGGGTTGGCTGGATACTACCATCAATTTATTCATCGTTCTGCATACGTAGATGCCCTATTGATAGCCTTGTTATGTAAAGAGGCCTTTGTTTAGGCAAGAACCCAACATGAAGCTTTTGATGCATTAAGCCTTTGTCTAAGCTCCACTCTTATTTTGGCAGTTTCGAATTTCAGCAAATCCTTCCAATTGGAAACTAACGCCTCTAAAGTGGGTATTGAAGTTATATTATCCCAAAATGGCCATCTAGTGGACTTCTCAATCAAAGTTTAGCAAACACATACAATAAGCTTCAACCAATCACAGAGAAATGTTTGCCATTATTCAAGTCGTTAGCAAACAACAACAATATTTGTAGGGATGTCAATTTACCATCTTGACTGATCAATAGTCACTCAAGAAGTTGACCATCCAAACTATCCAAACACTTGAGCAACAAAAATGGTTTAGAAAATTGATTGGTTGTGACTTTACCATTATGTATCGACTTGGCCAATAAAATGGTGTAACTGATGTGCTATTTGGAGTTTCAAAGGTTCTTTACATACCACTCTCTAGGAGCATGCCCACTCTTCTTACTGAATTAAGACAACTTAATAATATCCAAACAAGAATTAGTCTTTCTAAAACAGTTCATCTTCACGAGCCCTACCTCCTTTCCAACTTATTATCTCCACAATGGGTTACTATTTTATAATGAGCTTGTGGTTATTCCCTCAAATTCTTCCTAGTGCCAATATTCATGCTTCCCCTATTGGAGAGCATGTTGGAGTTGTCTAAACATACCATCACTTAGCCTCTACTTTCCATTGGAAACACATGAAATAATGTGATGATTTTTTCTCCGCATGCCAAATTTGCCAACAGTTGAAAAATCTCAACCATCACCCTTCAGGTTCTCTTCAACCCCTCTCGATTCTTGAGTTGGTGTTTGAAGACATCTCCATGAATTTTATCAATTCTCCATCTAGTTGAAAAGGAAAATCCAAAGTCATGACAATAGTAGATCTCTTGTTCAAATACAAACACTTTATTCCCTTCCATCTACTTTTACATCTAGAACTGTAGTTGAGGTTTTTGTGGTCAAAATCATTCGCTTATCAATGCTTAATCCAAGTGTTCATAGTAGCAAACTAATTAATTTCTCAAATGTGGATGCAATGTTGAATCTCATTACACGAGCATAAGATACAACTAATAACTCTTTTAGTAATTACTATTTGCACTTGACAATAACATGTTCGTTTTCATATACCACTAGTACTACACCATGAAAAAAATATTAGATCCACCACTAGAACGCATCGTACTTACTAAGAAAATAGTACCCAAATTAAATCATAATCTTAAAGTCTCACACAATTACATACTATCTTGGATATATATCTTAGGCCCTTTTCTTATCTAATGAGTGACCTCAATTCACTATATATTTTCATCTAAGGGTCACATTCACCGTACTCAACATCACACTTCTTTCAAGGCAACATCTTAATTTCTCGCTTATGTTATGTAAAGCCTACTAGAGCAAATCTCCAACTAATAGTATCACTTTCGTCATGCTATCTCTCTTTTCATAATGCTCATCTAAAGTTCAAAATTAGGATCTAGGGATAAATATGTACATCCATACTCTTTACATATTATACTAACTCTAAACTAGTAAATAAAGTCAAGAAATGTTAAACCAATAAATCTCATGATAAGAAATCAACTTTTATCTCATACTATATCTAAGGATAGTCTATCATCACACTCTCTTTCATAAGTTAAGTAGTATCTGTCTTATTCATTATACCTCCTTACCTATCTAAGTTCATAACTATATAAATCTAATGTGACTCTTCTTTCAGAATCATGAGCCTAGTTTAGATGTACCACCTTATGCCCTTCTTCTATTCAACACCTATACTTGATTTTCTTTTTACTAACACAATGACATGTCAACATCAACTCCATTCTTATTCGAGTGTACTCCATCTCATAGTAACAACTCTTTCTCTACCTTCTATCCTGAAAGTTTGATGATACTTGCTACTTTTTAGCCAAAAACTTAGGAGGGACTTAACTTATCACTCCATTTCTTAGTTAATCACCACATGAATCTTAGCTTCCTACTTCAATCATCTACTATTCTCACTTTTCATAGTTTTTATATCTTTCCAACTCAAGGATTATTCTATCACTTGTGGTTTACAAAAGCCCTCCATCACTTTCTCTCAGGGGGATCAAATACCACTAAGTATTCATAGGCATAACTTAACTACCATCTCAAGTATAACATATGAAAAATGATTTGGAGAACAAAGTCTAAAAGTAAATCATATATGGCTCTAGCTCAAATGTACGATTCATATGAATAAGAGTGCATTATTTTAGATTGATAAACTTAAGCACTCTATTTGGCTCCTCTCAAGTCTGATGTAATCTCTTTACTTTTTGAATACTTTATCTGAAAGTAACTCATTAATAAGGATTTGCATTTTTCAATTCCAACCACTTTAAGTATGAGAGCTAATCGAATAAATCTGGAAAAACACACGAATCTGAACAAGTTTCTTAGAAAGTAACTCTGTTGCACTATTAAGAGTGTGAAAAAGATCAGATACCAATTGGTATCACCTAGATACCAATTGGTATCACCTAGATACCAATTGGATTCAAGTAATAACACGAAAGAAATAAAGAAGTGAGTTTTCCTAAGGTTTTGTAGCCTCTCGAAGAAAAGTAAAAGCGTTATCGTACCGTTTTGCAAGACTTTACTAGACTTGTCCTTGTGTGATGAGATCATTGAACCTAAAGCTCTGAAGCCAAGTTTGTCATGACCCAAAATGGGCCATGAGTGATACCAACACCTAACCTCCTAAGTGGACGAACCAACGATACAAATCCTAACCTATATTAGAAGTTCAACTTATGAAGTACAATGATAATACGGAAGCTCAAATTTATAAAATAAAAATAACAACATCACTAAGTCTATTACACAGAGTTTTTCCAAAACCTGAAAGTCATCACATCAAGGACATCTAATCTCAAATACTAAGTCTAAGAGTAGCAACATCAAAATAGATATATAAAATAGTTTATCTCCGAAAACTAAGGACATCATGCCATAACTGATAGAATCCAAGACGAGCTAGAAGGTTAGCTCACCTTGAAATCTGATATACCGACGACTGGCTAGAGGTAAGGGCGAGTCAAAGTCAATGGAACACTCATTGCACTCCACAAAATCAAAATAAAGAAAATTACAAGTAGGAGTCAGTACGAGCCACATGTACTAAGTAGGTATCATCAACCGACTCCAAATAGAAATCAATATACATAATGTAATATCAGGAAATCAAATACAACATTTAATAGGTGGCAAGCAACAAGTACAAGTGACAACATCATAAAATAGGTACGTAATCAGATACCAATATCAAGAACAAATATGAGGACTCAGACCTCCATACCATACTTCTTTTGGGAGATGGGTTATTTGAGATTAAGTATATTAAATCACTTCAATATATTTTCCTTTAATATTATCATGTCGAAATGTGGCACCCGATCCCATCATACCGTGTCGAAATGTGACACCCGATCCAATTATATCATGTCGGAACGTGACACCCGATCCCATAATATTTGTGTCAAAACGTGCCACTCGATCCAATTATACCGTGTCAGAATGTGACACCCGATCCAATTATACCGTGTCGGAATGTGACACCTGATCCAATTATATTTAATTCATCATTCTTTATCATTACTTTTCACTTCATTAACAATTTTTCAGCAAGCCTTTTTTATTCAAGACATCACTTTGATAAGACTAGTTCAAGATTATGGATTTCATGGACTTGAGATTTCAGACTAATCACAACAATATATCAATCACATAAACCACAATGATTAAATGCATAGAAAACTTCACAACATCACTCAATGAATATCGATCCCTATTAAGAGTCTCTCTAACACATAGAATAAACCATAACCTACCTCAACTGAAGAATCAAAATCAAGTTAGCGAATCCATTAATGCTTCTCCTTACTTCAATGCCTCAAAACATTTCCAATTTATCAAATATGTAATCTACATAAGAATACGAATATAATGATACTCATATTGCTATATTTATTTTCGGCCAAAAAATTGGGTCAAAAAGTCACCCCAAGCCCTCGAATTTGAATCTAAAAATTTCTTTCAGATTATGTTTACCCATAATAAAATAAATTTATACGTCAAATTTCAGCTAAAATGGATCATTATTGACCCCCAAATCAAAATTTTATTCTAAGAACCCTAGGACTATATTTTCATAAATTATACACGTTTCTACCCTAAAATTCTATTCATAATTAAATAAAAACTTATTAGAAAGGATGAGAATAATTACCTTGATGTTTTGAGATGAAAATCACAATTTTTCCTTTCTTTTTTTTAATTCTACATTTCTTTTCGTTGATGTGCGTGTGCGTTTTTTTTTCTATTGCTCTGCTATAGGGCTGCTGACCTTTCTATTTGTCTTTTGTTTTTTAATTAATCTGTTTATTATTTTTTTAAAATTTTTTTAGCCTATATTAAAAGTGATAAACCCTACTATTTATTTTAATTAATATAGGATAAGTTGTATAAGGTATTACATAAACTATCAGTTTAGCCCATCAATTAGATTAGTTATCTAAAATTATCCCTTAATTAAATAATAAAAATTATTGAATAGTCCAAAAAACCCCTTTAAAATTCACGAGATAAATCTTTTATAACATACGAAACTCTATATCTCAAAATGACTTAACGGGTCGTTACAACTACATATCCATGAAAAATGTATACTAATTTATTAAGTGAATACGGATTCATGGATACTAATGCGACTAGATGTATTCAAATTTATTAGATGAATATTGAAAAAATATATATCAAAGCAAATAAATATATACAATTTATTATGCGAATACAAAGTAGGGTCATTTACATAAATAATATAATATTTAATCTAAATTACGAATTTTAGCATATTTTTAACTCTTACCAAAATTAATTATACTTTTGTTATAAAAAATAACAAAGAGAAGGAGAAGGAGAAAGATAATCTTTCTCTTTTATTTCTCTCTCTCTCTCTCTTTTAAAAATATTATTTAATTATTTTAATTTAAAATTTAATTTTAGATTAAATACTACGCAAATAATATTTTTACTATTCTTTAAATTAGAAAATTTGTTTTATGTAAATACATATATAATGCACTCACACAATTTTAATATATTAACATATAAATTAATTTAAATGGTGTTTAAATATTTAAAATTCAGATATAATATTTTTT
>JBCEWC010019061.1:0-11619 GCA_038996855.1 Solanum aculeatissimum
AAATCCTAAGAGAGGACTCCTCTCATTACAATAATCTAGGAAAGCAATAAACAAGGGAGACTCTCCCCTTACAATTTGAATAGAAATAACTCCTAGGCCTAATCCTATACCCTATCAGTTGACAACTTACTGGATTAGTTCAGCTTCAGGAGCTCTCCTGGATGGTGTTGTGCCCTGCTCCTTCAAGGTGGTTTCCTCATTCTCTTCATCTGTTTTCTCTTGAATGTGATAACCTACATTTTTTCCATCTACAGGTAAGCCTTGCTCTCTCTTGGTAGCTGGTTGGCCTGTTGGAACACTTGGGAATTACTGATTTGTTGACTGTATTTAGCTAGAGAGTCAACCACTTGGTTGGCTTCTCTCATAATGTGCTGGCATCTGAACTCCTGTATTTAGGCCCTGCAATATTGAATCCTATCAACTTTCTTCTGTTTCCTCCATGGAGATTTAGTTGTATGGTTGATCCAGGAACTAAGCATTTCAGCATCAACCTCCAATTGCACTTTGTTATACCTCATTTGAACACACCATTTTAGTCCAATAGTTGCTGCTTGGCTTTCTGCTTGCTGGTTAGTACCCTGTCCCAATGGGTAGGCAAAGGCAATAATAAGATCCCCATTTGTATCCCTCAGAATCCCTCCTGGACCTATTGTCCCTGGATTTCCTAGTGCACTGCCATCAGTGTTTAGTTTGATCTATTGATCCTGAGTCTTAATCTACTAGACTAGAGTTATTCTGACATCTTGGTAGCATTTTTCCACCAGTATGGTAAGATCTTTCCATCTATAAGGTCAGTCTATGTAAGGGAAGGTTGTCCTCATAAGCATGGACATGTGCCTGGCCACCATATACTTAACGTTAGTTGTGTTGGGGACTATTCCATCATATTTAGCAGAGCATCTGCTCTTCCAAAGGTTCCAGCATATGAAAATTGGGGTTGCTTATAGAATTAGTCTGTGGGCTTCATTATTGTGCTTGGTTTCCCACTACTTTCTTATATTCTGTCTCAGAGAGTTCCCATCAATGTTGATGCTCAGGAAAGCAACAAAATATCTCCAAATTTTCTTGGCAAAGGATTGATTGAGGAGGATATGGTCAATAGTATCCCATCAAGGATTAGAGCAGCAGTAACATCTATTGGGTCATAGCCAAAACTAATTAGCTTTTCACTGGTAGGCAATTTAACCCTCATTTCCCTCCATAACAAAAATGAGCACTTGAAGGGAATGGATTTATGCCATGTAAGTTTGTTTATGCTATTCTGATCCCTTTTCTCCCTTACCAAGTTCCATGTAGAAGATGTTGAAAATTCTCCATTAGTGTTGAGTTTCCAAATTGGTTTGTCAGGAATACCATTCAGAATCTGGATTGGGGTGTTGAGAATGGTACCAATGTGCTGGTGAGGGGAAGTTTCCATGATTTTCTCCTAGTCCCAGTGCCCATTTTGAATAAAGTCAGACACTTTGGTATTGTTAAATTTGTGTCTAGTGTCACTGAATTGGGCTAGAGGACCTATCCCCAACCAATCATCCCACCAAAAATAGAAATTTCCTGAGTAGACTTTCTATTGGATATGAGGTTCAATAAGGTATTTGTTATACATCATGTGCTTCCAAATCAATGAATCCTTTTTCCTTTTTTTTGTCAATGGGTTGGCCCTTCGTCAATATTTGGCTCTCAAGAATTTAGACCAAAGAGAGGTGTTGTTTCTGAAGTTCCACCAATGTTTAACTTGAAAGGTTTTACACACATCAGTCATGTTTTTGAAACCAATTCCCCCTTCTACCAATGGAAAATGGAGGCTCTTCTAGGATGCCCAGTGACACTTCTTTTTTTGATCTATCCTTCCCCAAAAGAAGTCTACTGTGAGGCTCTGAATTTTTTTAAGGTGGTGGAAGGAAGATATATAACAGCTAGCAGATGTATAGGCAAAGACTGAATCACATGTTTATCAGAGTAGCTTTTCCCCCATAGCTCAGAATCCTAGAATGCCATCCTGAGATCCTGTTGATCACCTTAAACACCATGTCTAAAAAGTAAATAATCCTTTGTCTACCTATATAAAGGGGGCACTCCAGGTAGGTGATAGGATCTTTTTTTTATTGAAACCAGTTATCTCTATGATCCTGTCACATGTAGTTTGATCAGTGTTGGAGGGGACCATAAAATGGCTTTTACTCCTGTTAACCATATGTCCAGAAACCTTTTCATAGGAGTTCAATACCTTCATGATCAAGCTTAGGGAGCCTATACTGCCATAAGTGAACAAAATTACATCATCTGCAAAGCTCAGATGGTTGATTTGAGGTCCTCTTTTATTCATATAGAAAGCTTGAAAGTTTGGGTGACTGTGAAGTCTGTTCATCAGCCTAGAAAATACCTCAGCCCCTAAGATGAAAAGGGCAGGAGAAAGGGGATCCCCTTGTTTAAGACCTCTTGTTGAATGGAAAAAACCATATCTGGCCCCATTAATGAGGATGGAGTACCAGTTGTTGGTCATAATTCTCTATCCCAAGTCAATGAACTGCTTCCCAAAGCCCATTTTCCTCATAACTATACAGATGTAAGACTAGGAAGCCCTATCATAAGCCTTGGCCATGTCAATCTTAATCACCACATTCCCTCCTTCCACAGGTTTCTTGATGTGATGAATGATCTCTTGGGCTAGCATAATGTTCTCAACTATATTTCTCGTTTTGATGAAACCTGATTGGTTCCTGGAGATGAGATGGGGAAGAATAGATGTCAATATTAAGGAGAGGATCTTGGAGAAGATCTTACAGATGCAGTTACTAAGACTGATAGGTCTATACTCTGAGAAGCTGCCTGGATTACTAGTTTTAGGGATCAGAACAATGCAAGAGTGGGAAAAATACTTAGGGATCTCCTTCCCACAGAAGAAGGCCTGCACTGTCCCTAGCAGATCCATTTTAATTATCTCCCAAAAAGTTTTATAGAACATACCATTGAATCCATCTGGGCTAGCTGCTGAGTAGGGGCTCATTGACTGAATCACCTGATGTATCTCCTCCAAATAACGGGGGGCATGAAACTTTAGATTCTGATCTTGGTTAACCATTCTAGGCACACAGTCTAAGACCTCCTCAGCTATGTGATTCTCCTCCCCTGTGAAGATCTTTTGAAAATGATGGACAACTTCCTTGGCTATTTTATCCTCCTCTTGAATCCAATTTCCATTTTCATCCTGAATGTTCTGAATGAGGAGCCTTCTCCTTCTCCCCCTCACCAAAACGTGGAAGTACCTAGTGTTTGCATCACCTTCCTTAAACTAGTTTAACTGAGTTTTTTGTCTAAGGATAGACTCCTCCATATTATGATATCTGATGTATTCAACATTAATCTTATGGAGATAGATCCTTTTGTCCTCAGTTTTATGGTTGATCAAATCCACTTCTGCTTCTCTGATCTTTTCTTCATATTCCTTAACCTTAGAATGGATGTCCCCAAACTGTTTCTTAGACTAATTACTTATGGTAGTAGCTAGTCGTTTCAGTTTAATATGAAAGACCCACATAAACTGCCTATGGCCTCTCTATCCCAGCACTCCCTGACTCTATCCATAAAAGTACCCTGGTCTGTCCAGCAGTTAAGAAATTTAAAGTATTTGATAGGATTTTCTAGCTCTGTTATGCATCTCCATGAGAAGGGGACAATGGTCAGATCCCACAGAGGGGAGATGAGTAATGCTAGTATGAGGCATGCTCTCAAGACACTTTTCATTTACCATTCCCCTATCCAGCCTCTTCCAGATAGTGGCTCCAACACCTCTCTTATTAGACCAGGTGAAGTTTTGTCTTGAGAACCCCAAATCCTGTAAACCACAGTCTTCAATAATGCCAATGAACTCAAAACTCTTCTTGATGTTGTAAGGGATACCCCCACTTTTCTCCTCAGTATTAGTGATTACATTAAAATCGCCTATGATACACTAAGGGATGTTGTTATTGCTATTAGCCAAATGAAGAATCTTATCCCAGAGGGGCCTCCTAAGTTGGTCTCTACATTTGGCATAAATAAAGGTAATAATATACCTAGTAGTCATGTGAAGATGCTGAATTGCACAAGTCACTTGCTGTTCATCAGAATCCAGAATTTGACAGTTGATCTCTTCATTCCAAAACACCCAAATTTTTCCATTTTGGTTACTCACTGCATTATCCATAGTCAATTGCAGTTTAAACTTTTCCAACTTAGCCATCTTGGTGAAAGGTTCCATAATGGTGATCTCTGCTAACTTGTGAATACTCTTGAGTACTTTGAGTCTTTCCACAACTCCCTGGGTATTGATACCCCTAGCATTCCAGGTGGTTGTATTAATCATTGGGATGATCTGGCTGAGAACAATCTTGTATTCGGTCTACCACGTGTGGCAGACTGAGTAGCTTTGTTATTCTTCTTGTTGGTTCTTTCTTGATACATGTTTCTTGGAGATAACCCTTGCTGGTCTATAACGTTTTGAACCTCAGTATTATCCTCCTTGTCCTTGGAAGGACTGAAAGCTTGTATTAGATACTCATAGGCTTCCCCTTCCTTACCATAATTTAAAGGAAGATTGTCCTTATCAAATTCCTCCTCAGAGTGTAACACTTGGTATTCATCCACTTCCTCACTGGGAAGGGCAGGGTCTGAGTTTAGAGTGCATTCCTTAGTATTCACTCTTGGAGAGGGGCTAAGGGGGTGTGAGTCCCCTTTAGTTTGGACATCTTGCAATCCATTCCTCTTAGAATTCTTCTTTTTTCCTGAATGATGGTTTTCCTCCCTGGTTCCTTCAGTTCTATTTTCTTTCTCAAGACTAAGAGACCCTTCTGTATAGTTTTGCTATTTTTCCATTCTCTTTTTAATGGCATCCCTTCTTTTTTTGCTTAGCTTATTGCTTTTTGATCTGTTCCCTGTGGAACTGGTACTTGCCATAGATCCCAGATCTTTAGCCATAGCTCCCATGTTAGACTTCTGTAAAGGACTCAGCTCATCCTGTATGAATATAGGGGTAGCAGAAGCCCTATAGTCTAGCCTAGGGTCAGTGTAAACCTCATGACAAACATGAGTCAGATTCCCCCCTTAGGTTCCCCTTCTTGCAGATTTGTAGGGTACTCCTTCACACCATCCTTACCTCTTTCAACTCCAAAGGGGGATAGGGGAGGGGATTACACAGCATTAGATCCAACAATATAAGGGGGAATGAGAGGATGGTCTAGAGGAGCTAACCCATCCATATCATGGGAAGATAAGTCAATACCTTGTCTCTTTTTGATGGGCAGATGTTTTTCTGCATGCTCTTGGTTTTGTTGGTTGTTCATGTCTCCTTTTTGTATGGGATTCTCATTGGTCCCTTTCCTTCCTTTTGGATTATGCTGCCCTTTATTCCCTTTTACCTTATTACTGGTTGTTCCTTCCTTGCTTCCTTCCCTTTCTGCAGATTGGTTAGTGGGCTGATCTTGACATTCATGATCAACATAATAATGAGACAGTTCAATATTAGGATACTTACATGATGATCTTTTTTAAATTTGTTGCTCTTTCTTGCTCCTATGATTTTGAGGTTCTTGTTTTTCCTCCTGTTATCCCTGGTTCATAGTTTTCTTGTGGTATTTTCTACCCTGAACTTGCCATTGTCCTTTCTGCTGTTTATCGTCCCTTTCATTACATGTTTTCCCTGTATCTTTTTCAGTATTTTCCCCTACATTCCTCTTGTTGTCATTTGGTTGAGGGATTTCCTTAGTTCCCTCCTGTTATCTGTCTCCAGTTCCGTTCTACTTTTTTATTCTTCATCCCTTCTCTTGATGGTGCAGACATGTTCCATGTGACCTTGGTGCTTACAGTACAGGCAATAATCAGGTATACTCTCATACTGAACTGCCTGCCATCTTCCTATAGTTAAATCTTTCTCATCAAATCCCATCCAGGCATGGGATGACCTCTCTTTAGTAATATCAATTTCAACCTTCACTTTGGATATACTTCCCCTAGTCTTTTGGATTGAGGCAGTGTCAAGGTATAAGACCTTACCAATGGGGGCTAAAAGAGTGGTAGCAAATATTTTGTTGTAACAATACCAAGGCAACTCAGGGAGGGTCACCCAACTAGGCACAATAGGTATCTCTTCCTCAGGTTTGAAGGTAGGGGTCCAGGTTTATATCCTCATAAGCTGACCTTCTATGTGCATTTTGTTCTTGGTCCTGACAGTAACATAGTCTGTCTCATAATCCAGGTCAATATACACATGTCTGCAGAATGAAGTTTTTCCTAATTAACTCTACTTTTGGCAAGGTATTACCGAACTTCCCAATCAAGGTGTATATACGAGACTCAACTAATTTGTGCATGTAATCTTCCTTATTATAGATCACAACTGGTAGACCTTGCTTGGAAGTATACTTGGGCTGATCAATTTCAATGTGCCTCTCCTATTTAGCCATATTGAGTCTTAGCTTAGCAGCCAAGGTTTGGATCACAGTATAGGGGGCAGGTTTTGGTGTTTGGCCTTTCTTGCTTTCCCCTTGGTTAATTGTTCTTGGAAATTGTCCAGCTAGACTCTGAGTCTGATTAATGTTCATCAATCCTTGCAAGGTCCTTTCAACTTTGTGGGTAACCCTGTCAAAGTTATTGAATATCTTTGGGAATTTGTTATGGTCTAGTCCATTTTTCATTCCTCTATCCAGTGGATTCTGTGATTCCTCTGCCATTCCTATTGTATTGGTTTGATCCTCATTGTCTTCTTTCCTCAAGATTTGACTCCCTTTCCCAGAATTTTCTTTCTTGTTATTACTCGATTCTAGTATGGTACCTTGTTATATCTTGCTCAAATTCATAATAAGCTTTTGAGAAGTATAAGGGAGCAAACATTGTTCTTCTGACGACTCTGACTGTTGATTCCCCATTTCCTCTATGCTCCCCGGCCTGGGATATTTGCTAGAGTTCAAGTTAGGTGTAACCTCCTTCATTTGCAGCTTCGCCTGTTCTTGTTGTTCAACCCTTTTCTCCGTGTTCTCTTCCCGAGAGGTGGGAATCGTGATGAGAGTTTCCCCCATTGACATTATCCCAGCACTTGGATTTTCCTACATAAATGGAGGAATATCATCATTCTTAACTAATTCGTCCACACTAATTGTTCCAGCGACCGCCACACTCAAACTGTGGATGATTGAATTAGGAGTAGTTTCGATGTGGTCCTTTTTCTGATTAATTAGTTCATTGCGCATATTCACTTGTTGGCTTAAATTTGGTGGTTGAATGCCATCCACAGGCACCTCACGCGCCATCAGTGAGGGTTAAGGGCATAGGATTAAACCAAATTACGAATTAACCATTAATGAAACAGATGAAATTTACTAAAAATAGGGCGTCACGGAGCACAACCAGTGGCCGTGTACTGGCTCACGGGACGTGGTCCTGTCCGTGGGACCATACTTTGTCTAGGAACCAGCCCTGAGCCTAGGCAGCTCATTAGACCAGCCCACGGGACCCTTCACGGACCGTGAAGGCTCACACAGACCGTGAACCGGTCCGTGAGGCTACATTTGTCACGACTCGGATAGGGGCCGAGATGTGACATGGCAATGGAGATCCTGAAAGTTCTCGATCAAGCCATCATAGCATCATTACACACATTATCGATTTGAAACGCGGAAGCAAAACACATAACAGATAAGCTCTAAGAGAAACGGGGATTTGGACTCAAGCTATGGGGATGTTTCCGAGAATTAGATAAACATGGATTCATATAGGATATAGAAATTATCTCTAAGGGGCGGGTAAGTATGACTCAAGCTACGGGGGCACACCGGAGTTATAGGACTTTTCATATAAGCACATAGTCAAATACAATTCCCAACATCAAGTCATAAGCATAATCAATATCATTTCCATAATTAAGGCTCATAAAGTGTAACATCTCAATATTCATAATATCCAACAAAATTACAAAACAACGTACAAGAGTTTAATTCGTCCAACAAGCCTCTACATAGCTAAAGCGGGGCCTCGACATAGTTTGAGGCTCACCCTCAATACATAAGTAAAGGAAAATGACAAAATACTACTACGTAGATAGAAGGTAGTTATTTACCTTGAACAAAAGGTCTCACCACAAGCAAAGGTCTTGGAGATGATCACATGTCATCCGGTAGAATATAGAAGTCATGTCCGGTCCTTAAATAGTTAGAACATGTAGACAAATAGTATAGGCTTGCACATAATATGTACTAATTATGCAGACATGCAATGCATATGAAAATATAGCATGACCAAGCAACATGACAAGGGGACAAATGATACGAAAGGAATGTACATAGCCAAGAGATATATATATAACAATATGCTATGCCATGATGCATGAGATGCATTCCTACAATCATAGTATAGCAGGAATGTAACCTCAACCGACAACAGAGGAGACCCGAGCGAGCTACTACCCAGATCTGGACTACTTGCCAAGTAGATCCCTAATCACCCTTCAACAAGGGGAAACAAACAAGTCTTCCCATATAGGGAGAAATCCCATGTTGGCACATGGTTTGATGAAAAGGAGTGTGGACCCTTGGAGATAGTCTACCCCGACTCCAATACCTCGATACTAAGTCTCATCCCACAGGAATACATATATAAACATGCAACTTCAAATCGGAAGACTTACATTCTTTTCAAATCATGCATCATTAGTCAAACCAAAACCTTTGATCAAAACCATATTCATACTTAAGCCAAAGGCCACAAAAGTTTTCAAAATCATTTTTCATAATCATTCCATATCAATGAAATAAGAGTAGGCCATCTAAATAGCTTATCATATCACACCTTCAAAACATACCAAAGTGGTGCAAGCACCCAAAATGCTCAAAGATCCATAACGGAGAGACTATGTGATCACAAGCCTTAACATATCATATCATAACAAGAGTTTCATCATAACAATCTTCAATGCATATGCCATGAATGAGGAACAAGTGCATAGGTAATGGAATTCAAACATTAATTCACAATTTAAGAGGTAATTCAACATAAATCATGAGAAATTCCATATTTAAAACATAATGCAAATTACCCATGCATAATTAAATCAAAAAGGGGCATGCACATTGATCCTTCAAGAATTCCCATGAACTTCAGAAATTTCAAACTTAAATCATGATTAAATCACATAATTTCTATAGCACATAATCCCAAGAAACTAAATACTTCAAAATTTAAAGAACCCATAACTTAAAGAAACTTAAAATCACATATTAAAGAGTAGGGTTCTTGGGTCTTCATGGATGAAAGGGGGTCCATGAATCAAACCCACATACCTTGAATTTAAGCTACCTTCTATCTACCTAGTAGTATGTTGTCATTTTCCTTTTCTTATATATTGAGGGTGAGCCTCAAACCTTGTCGAGGCTCCGTTAATCTATGTAGAGGCTTGTTGGACAAATCTAAACTCTTATACGTTGACTTGTTATGTTGATTATTATGCTTAAGAAAAGTTATGAATATTAGCCTTGATTATGAGAATTGTTATTGATCATGCTTAAGACTTGAATGTTGGGAATTGTGAATGAAAATGTACTTATGTGGAATGTCCCATAACCCCGATGTGCCCCCATAGCTTGAGTCCTACTTACCCAAATTCGCTTAGAGCTTATGTGTTATGTGTTTAGCTTTCGCGCTTCTGAACCGATGATGTGTGTAATGATGCTATGATGGCTTGATCGAGGACTTTCAAGTTCTCCTTCGCCATGTCATATCTAGGCCCCTATCCGGGTCATGACACGGACCGTGTACCTGTCTGTGTACCTTGCCTTGGTCTAGTCTTCAGCTTGAACTCTCGGGGACTTTCTGGATCATATCACGGGGAGTCTCAAGGACCGTGTGGCTTCACACGAACCGTGTAATGGTCTGTGGATCCACACTTGGCCCTGAGACCAGCTCCAAAACTTGGCCGACTCACTGTCTCACCTCATGGAACACCCTCATGGTCTGTTTGGAGTCCCACGGACCGTGGGGTGGTCCATGGGACTTAACTTGGTCTTAGGTTGGATCCTAACCACCTTGAATCCACTGGACCATGACAAGGCCACCCTCATGGACTGTGAACCCTCACACGGTCCGTGGTCCATCCCTTAACTCAATTTCTAGAACTTGTTTCCAGCGTCCTTCAAATTACGGGCAGTCTCACTGTTTTGGCCATAACTTCCTTATAAAAACTCCGAATTGAGTGAAACTAGTTGCGTTGCGAAGATAACTCAAAGATATTCAATTTGATATATAGTATTCCACACAGTTCATCTCGTACCTAAAGTTACGATTCCTCAAAGTACACTGCTCAAACGGCCTCTCTAGGCCACCAAGTGGTCCGTTTTGCATTCGGCCACTTAAACTTGACCCATGGCTACCAAAATTTAACTATGACCAATCCAACACCATACAAGATCAACCATCTAGAATTTTGAAAATTTTTGGGTCGTTACATCATCTCCCCATTGGGAACATTCATCATCGAATGAGCTAAGACTACGTCTTGAGGATATCAATCACAAAACAAGAGGCCTTCTAACCATAACTCATGAGATCATGAATCATATGAAAAGTCTTTCAAATCTCATGTCAAAACATCATTTCAATCATTTTTGTGCTCATGAATGCATGCAATATCATGAAACTCAAGAAACAAGGAATTAGGACAATAAAAGGATAGAAGATAGTACCTTAGGCTTGAGTAGATTGGAAGAGGTAGGGATATCACTCCATCATGTACAACTCTGCTTCCCACGTTGCACTCTCCACTTCTTGATTCCTCCAAAGTACCTTGACCGAAGCTACCTCCTTATTGCGAAGCCGCTTTACTTGTCTATTTAAAATCTCAACAGTCACCTCTTCATAGGTCAAGTTCTCTTCAATCGTCAAACCCTCTAAAGGATCCATTGCCTTAGGGTCACCAACCAACTTCCTCAACATAGATACATGGAAGATTGGATGAATAGAGCTCATGTACAAAGGCAAATCCAACCTATATGCTACATTTCCAACCCGTTCCACAATCTCATAAGGTCAAACGTACCTTGGGCTCAACTTGCCCTTTTTACCAAAATGCATTATGCCCTTCATGGGGGACACCTTCACATACATCCAACCACCCACATAAAATTCAAGGTCCCTCTTCCTGACATCCGAATAAGACTTTTGGAGACTTTGGACCGTCTTCAACCTTTTCCGAATCAATTTCACCTTTTCAATAGCCTCAAGAACCAAGTCCGAGCCTAGCAAGGCCGCCTTACCTATTTCGAACAAACCAACTGGAGACTTATATCTCCTACCATACAAGGCCTCAAAAAGAGCCATACCAATGCTAGCATGGAAACTATTGTTGTAAGCAAACTCAAAGAGAGGTAGATGATTATCCTAATTTCCCTTAAATTCCAACTCACAAGCCCTTAACATATCCTCCAAGGTTTGAATTGTTCTTTCGGCTTGTCCATCGGTTTGAGTATGAAATGCGGTGCTCAATTTGGCCTTAGTACCAAGTCCCTTTTGAAAGGACCTCCAGAAATGAGAAGTAAATTGGGTACCACGATCCGATATGATAGACCTTGGCACACCATGCAACCTCACTAATTCCCGAAT
>JBCEWC010019062.1:0-11619 GCA_038996855.1 Solanum aculeatissimum
TTAAAAATTTCAATTCAACCCCCATTAACTTATAATTAAAATATTATCATTTAAAAAGTAAAAAAATAAAATAAAAATCCTTTTTATTCTATTCATCTCTTGAGAGTCCCTTTTAGCTCATTTTCCCGATAAAGTATCAATTTTGTTCACTATTTTGTATCTCCAAATAGTATATATATTAAAATATTTAAAATTCCGTAACTAGACGTCTCGAATTCGAACATTCAGAATGAAGGCACATTCTTCTAGAGATGGATAGTGTAAAGTGTAAATTTGAACTTGATCGAGTTTTAATATAGGTAATTTATTAGGTAGCGTTAAGTAGCATAAATAGATGTCAATTTTCACTTGTGAAGTTTGAAAAATCAAAAGATAATTTATGTAGTACTTAAATTTTTTTAATATTTTGATGACATACATCGTACCCCTATCTTTTGTTAGGTAGAAAGGTTGTTTCCCAGCAGTGTTATTAGTGTTTAAATAGGATTAAGATTAAGTTGCGTGAAGTAATGTTAAGACTAAAATTAAAAGGGAAAATTTCATATATATACAAAAAAACTAATTAATTTATAACAAATATAACTCATATCTTATTTACTTAAAAAATAATCCCAACTCAGCGAAACTATACATAACTATACAATATAGTTTGTCAAAAGTTACAGAAAATATACACTACTATGCAATATATATTACTTATACATGAGTTTTACACTAAATATACATTATGATACACAAATATACACCGACTATACATGCTTATATAACAAAGGCTATTTTTTTTGTAATTATTTTACGTAAATCGTCCCTCGGTATCAATACAAAATAAGTGTCTCACCCCATTCAATATCATTTCTAGACAAAATCAAATAGATTTATATCATGTCTTTATATCAACAGGCATTATGTTCCCAACTACAAGTGGGAGATACAAGTGCATATAAGATTGTGACCAAAACTACCTAACAAGATACTCCATCCATAATCAAATACAAAATTGAAACTTAGATTGTGACCAAATACAACAAAAACTTGATTGCCAGTTCACAGAGAAAATTGCACCATATGTAGTATGATTTGTGCACTGGCACATTGTTGATATCTTCCAGTAGCAGTAACAGTTGTGATGACAAAAGTCCATCTTCGAAGCAGAAGCATGGATCGGTTCAATCTGCTTCGATATAAGAGATTGTTCTTCATCTCAAAGTTCTTCCATTCTCTATCCGAGGGATCCTGCAAACTGTTTCTGTTTTAAGATCAGTATGTTTGCTAGCTTTTTTTGTTAGTTTTCTGTCGTCTATTAGCACCTGAACCTCGTACACCATCAGCTGGCTTTTTTTGTCTATCTATCTTTCCCTTTCCCGGAAAGCCACCCCTCTTCAATTTGCCTCCGTTATCTCTCTTCTGCGGTGGTGCTTTATCACCTTCCTGTTTGCGATGACCAAATTCTCTCTTTCTTTTAACCAGCTTCCTATAAGGTTCATCGGTAGTGTTGTTCTTCCTTTTCATATCGCTTTTCCTTGTTTTACCTCCGATGACACGTTCCTTGGCAAAACTAGATGAATCTTTTTCATCCTCCTTTCTCTTCTTTCTTTTTTGAGGTCCCCTGGAATCTTTTTCCTTGAGAGAATTACTAGAGTCTCTATCCTTCCTTTTATACTGCCTATAAGGAGATATAAATAGTTTAAATCAAGTTTCTTCTCCGTGAAGTATGTGAAAGAAGCAAAAGATCCTATAAGATGAGCACAAGGACTTAACCTTGAATCCGAAGGGGTTGATTCCGTCTCAGCGCTACCATCTTCTCTAGAGCTTGACTTGCCATGACGATTCTGTAGAAAAACAAACCAGCGAACGGAAGCCGGAAACAATCAGACCATAACATGGCATCTCAATAGGATGAAAGGAACACTTTTATATCATAGTTCAGGCACTATACTTTCTTTTGCAACAAGCATGTGCTCAAGCAATCATACTTGTCTGTCTCACCAAAAAATAAGTAGGCGCTGGACATGCGATTTGGGATCATGAGTTCAAATCTCAAATTCTCCAAAAAGCAGGATCTGGGATTTCAAATTGTGATCTCATATTTTTTAAAAAAATAAAACTTGAAACATAAGTCTATATTTTGTTAAAAAAAAAAAGAAGAAGGCCCATCATTTTAAATTTTGCAAAAGAAAACTCATACTCGGCGTGAAGAGATTGTCCATACCATGTGAAAGGATTATATTAAAGAATAGCTAGTTGCTAGTAATGTTAGTGGATCTTTACAAATTTATGTGTATTTGAAATTATGTAATCGTAAACATTTATTTATAAAAGGAACATGGATATATATGATTTATCAATCCAGCGTCTTAGCATATTTCAATATCTTGTTTATGAACTATGGTTTGCTCATTTGATCTGATTGTATAAGAAATAGGAAATTTTTTATAGTCTTCGCAATTTGTGGGGTTTCCATGTTTACAAGATAAAATCCAACTTAAGAAATCCAAATTGCATGTCCAAACAAAAGTTCAACTTCAAATCAATCTAATTTTAAATCATGTACAAACTGGGCCTAAAAGCACTTGCCAAAAGATCCATATAACTAAACATTTTGACTATGCATTGGCCTTGGTCTAAATTGAGAACATACCTCTGAGACTGTCTTGAGGAAATTTTTGTACTTCTCAGCTGCAACCGACTTAACGGCAGCAACTCCACACTTCCTCATCAAGATCTCCGTGATAACTGTAACCTTTAAGATGATACAGAAACAATGAACTTTCAAAAAAAGGACACAACACATCTTTCAAAAGTATATAAAAAGATTATTTAAGTAGAAAGAAGGGAGACACCGACAAGGAAGTCAACTAAACCTTAGCTCAATCCCTCTTATAAACACTTACAACAACAGTAACAACATACCCTGCATAATCCCACAAAATGGGTGTCTTATAAACACAAATTCACATGCATGTCCCACAATGCAAACAGAAGAACATTGTATTAGAAAGTGAAGTTCGACAATGATCTAATATTTAACTAAAACAGGCGAGTAAAGATCTTGTGGAGGAACAAAGCATACAAGAGTAAAAAGAGTTAACCCCCTATGTTCAGATGAGTGAGAACATCATACGTGTAAATTGGCTTTCTATTGGCATCTTACCCCAAACCAATGATCAATCTTTTTTTATTAAGAATAAGGGTCACCTTCCAAATTAATTTTCTAGTACAACAAAACGATGATGTCAATTCAACAAAGGGGGTATTCCTTAACAAGTTCTACCTCTTTGATACTTTTCAGGCGACAGGAAGAAACTGCTACAAGACGCAAAATAAGTAAATTACAGATATAAAGCAAGCTGCTGTATTTCAATCAGTGGGGGCAACTTTGCAACCAAGAATTAATAGGCATCAAATTCTGGTTTGTGTATACTGCCAATAATGCAGATTGTATCAACATCAGGGGGGCAAAATCCTATGCTAGAACTCAGAAGTAGCAGCATATTTTAAGCAAGATTATATGCATCCGTGCTTCATAACTACCTAGCTATTTTCACGTCCAATCAAAGAATTGTCACAAACCTTTGATCTAAAATGATGGCGTGACACAGATGACCAAGGTAGCACTCCGTTGACAATGTCTGAGAGCAAATTATGCAGGTCCTTTGCTTGAATACTAGATACAAATACTTTAACAAATCCCAGAACAGCCTACAAAAGTCAATAGAGCACGCTCGTAAGCATCAAACAATAGAAAAGTATCTTACTGTGGATAAGGCATGCTTACTTTTGTAACTTCAACATCTTTACTCTGCAGCAGAGTCAGAACAGAAGGGACCAGATCAGGAACTGAGAGACAGATATTGGCATCACTATAAACCAGCACAGAAAGTGCAGAGACTGCCCCACTTTTTATATGCGGTGATGAACCAGAAAGGTAAGCTATAATCTGCATATTTCAGTATCTTTTAAACCTCAGAAACATAAATTAAAGAAATTATAGCCAGACACAATAATGTGAATTATTTAGACCACACATTATGCCCACGGGAATGAACATGGAAAAATTAGACAAACCATTCCGCTCAAGCAAAAATGTCTCTCCACAAGTATCATTGATGTCGATATGATGTGAAAGGGAAATGATACCATCAATAGTCTAAAGGAATATAGAGCAGAAACTTCAAAGAAAATGAAGTAGCACTGCGCTGCACACAGTAAGGCAGGCTCAAGCAGTGACCAAAATAAAGCAAATCATACATTTAAAATTTGCCAATAATGACCAGATGCAGTTCAGAAGCGCAAAATACTAAGAAGACTTCCCATGCATCCATTTTTAACACGATCCCTTAAGTCAATGCACCAAAAAAAAAAACACAATTTACTCAACAACAAAAAAATGTTGCAAGGAGATCAACTAACCAGAGCAACAGAATTCAGCACAGTTACAATGCTTTTCCATCTCTGACATCATGTACACCAAAACAAATTTACAGTTTGCTCATTTTAAAGAGGTTTCACTTGTTGAAATAGAACATATAGGGTGTCTATTGCCCTATCCATCTCTTGCATTTTCACCAAAACATACAGTCGAGATAACTACTTCCAAGAATTTCCAACGACGCCCTTATTTGATTCCAGTAAACAACTAAACATACAAATGCAAGAACATAATAGTTGCAAAGACATTTATTTACCAACCATATCAACAAACTTCTTATAAGATTCGTTCGACTTGGCAGATGAAGAGTCTCTCAAGCTAGAACACACGCCAATAAGGGCATCATATGCTGTCTTTCTACCTTCTTCTGTGGACTGCATTAGAAATGTCAATAAGCTTATCAGAAGTAACATCTTATTAGTGCTGAATATTTAGGTGAAAATCCACGGAAAGGATGAAAAATATACAGCAACCGAACTAAGGCCTCTAATTTCAACTCTGGTAAAAATGAAACTTGGCTAAATAGAAGACAGCAAAGAGGAAGGGAAGTCATGGACAAAAATGGGAAGCAAACAAACATGCTTAAACCCAACCAGTGACTTAGATAATTTATCCAACCAAAGAAGAAACTTTGCTGGTAAATGTTTTAAAAGTTCATGTTTTTGCCAAGGTTGGCTTTTCCAGATTTAGACAGGAAGAGTTGTCTGTGATTCGATCCCATATTCCAGTGTGCTACAATCACTAAACTACATGATGTACAAGACTTCTCTATTTAGCACCACTTCCGCACATTCAGCTGATGTGATAAGCCTACAAAGCAACTTTCTGTGATTAGGAAAGCTAAGCGCATTAGCAACTTTCTGTGATTAGGAAAGCTAAGCGCATTAACAAAAGAAGCAATAGTACTTCTGACAAGAAATTATGTCAAAGTCTTCCATTTCAAGAAACATCCTCTTACAAGACAGGTTGCCTAACACAATCAGTTTACAAACATGCTAACATTTTTACCCTCCTTTTCTCATACCAAAGCTTGACTAGACTATTTAGCTTGGTCAATTTTTATAAGGAAACTATTTAGCTTAATCATGTAGGTCTTACATCTTTTAATGCCAGAATAATCTCATTCAGAATGAGAAATGCCTGTGTGTTTTCCTCGTCATTACCCTGAAATAAACATGTGGAATCACAGTCGTGTAAGTTGTTGAATGAACTGTTCGAAGAATGAATGACCACAGTGGATAACCTACCTGTAATGCATCAATCAACAAGGTTTTGTAGCAGGCAAAGCGACTCGTAAGTAATTTTGTATCAGCCGAAGGCTTCACATTAGCTAACAAATCCATCAGCTGCTCAGCATGTGAAGAGTGAAACCAGGAATGTTTCTGCCAAAACAACACATGCTCAAGTCAATCAGGCAATTATACCACAAAAAGAAAAGGAAAGAAAAAATTCCAATAGCCAACAGACCTCTACTATTCTACTTAGAATATGATATGCTTCATGATGACCAGCTCCATGAGTCGTCTACAAGCATAAAACTAACATTATTATGAGGTAAGGTTGTGATAGAAATTACACTATCTGCAGCCACTCGAAACTAACTTACCTCCAACACATCCTTAGCAATACCAAAGAGGACTTTAATGAGATCCTCACCAGATCCTTCAACAAAGCACGATCCCAACTCCAAGATCATGCACCTTTAACAATATGCAGTGAAAGGTTAAGGTTCCATTTCAAAGTGACATTATGTCAATAGCCACTGTTCATGCAGCACATGTCATTATGGGTGGTCAATATAAAGTGAAAATAAACATTCATCTAGTACTGCCACAAAATTCAAATGCTTTCACTTGAATGAAGCAAACTCACTGAAGATCTCACTACAATCGATTGTACCTAAAGGTGAAGAAAGTTCACCTTAAAAAGCCTATCTAACTGAGTAAGCGGCTAATATTAATTAGAAAGCAATTTCCAGAGGGGCAAGTTATGTAGGAAACAGTAAGCATGTTAACTGTATAAATCAGAATAAATCCACTCCAAAGTCCAAGCAGGATGGTATCTCACAATCCATGGAAATTAAAGAAAAAGTGAAGTTTAACAGCTGTTACCTCTTAGCTGCTTCCCCAAGAAGAATGGAGTTATTTTCTTTATTGTCCGTTGAATGAAGTCCGAGCTTCTTGTATTCACCAATATCATTTGTAATCCCAGCTCTCTCCATTGAAGAAGTAAAGATCCTTTGGGTTAACGAAGAATCAGTGATGGACGCCAAGCACTCTATTGCCCCCTGAGAATTATTTGTTTTTCAAAAAAATAAGACAACTGAAGTATCTAGGCCATGCAATATTGTTCCACAATCTAATTAAAAGAAAGAGAAAAAAATGCAGAAAGCATTCTCAAAATTCCACCTAGGAGATGTCAGTAACTCAACCAAGTACAGAAGGAGCAAGCTAAAGTCGACCACACACAAGTCCAGAGTAAACCCCTACCAAAGGAGGAACATTAAAAGACCACAATAACAACATACCCAGTGAAATCCCACTAGGTGGGTTCAGGGGAGCGTAGAGTGCACGCAGACCTTACTACTACCTCGTAGAAGTAGAGAGGTTGTTTTTGAAAGACCCTCGGCTGAGAGGAACGATAAAAGAGAGAAAGATAAATGCTAACACTCAACAACAGAGAAGATCCTTTCTTGAATAATTGAATCTTGTCCACAAGTTTCCCTTGAAGCATGATAATGAACATAACCTAGAGAACTTACTCAAATTTATAGGTTAAATCAACTCATCTACACATAATTAACCAGGTAAAGTTGGTGTCCGATGACCTTTTGCCTAATTTATACCAATGCTCAGGATGACATATCAAATGTCTATTGACCTTTTGCCTAAACTAACAGAACAGTCTGCATAGTGCCCCAATGATACTTGTGGCAATGTTCAAAGTGGGTCGGACTGGGTCAAAATTGAGGAAAACAGAGGACAAAATAATTATGTGCTACTCAGAGAGAATGGCAAGAGGTTTTTTTTTTTTTTTTTGAAAAGTCGAGACGAATGTTACTCACTATCAACAGCACCAAGATGGAAGTGTCAGTGTACAAAAGCTGACCGGAGACAGATCCCTTACACCAAAAATTTAAGTTTGAATGCATCTTTATTTAACAAGTCACATTTTCTGATTTCCCTCGGAATAAATATGCCTAATTCTAACTAAACAATCCAAAACACAAAGGAAAAGGGAGAGGTTAGTTTTAGACAATACTTCCCACTTTTGTGATGTATTAAACCAACCGTGAGTGTATATAAAATATATTAATTGGTAACAACATTAGATATTTTTGCAGCTAATAAAACGGATATAAAGATTCATAGCAACATATGACAAGCAGAAGAGAACAGCATTAGTTTGTGTCAGACTCAAGTACGATGCATACCTTGAACTGATGGTAATTTGCGGGAGATGACTCAAAGAAGACATTAATTAAAGACTGGAGCCATTCCTCAGAGAAAGATGCCAAAGCCTTGATATTTTTGCTAGCAGACTTCCTTGAGTAAGAGCATTTGCGTTTGGACTCCAATGCCAAATCAAGATTTTCATTCTCCGTTTGGTGAACTATAGGCTCTCCAGATAAGTTATCAGATGCAAGTACACTTTTATTCTTATTCACCAGTTCCTATGAGAAAAGAGACAGCTGATAACTTAAATCCAAACAAGGCATTGTCATTCAAAAAGATCTGAAGTAAGACAATATAAATACTTCAAGGCTCTGGACAAACCTGCAAAGCTGCAGAAATATTCTCAAGCATAAAGGAGTCCTTTAGAAAAGGAATCAAAAGTGTAGTCAAAGCTCGGAAAGTCTTGCGAATGTCAGATGGACAGCGACAAAAGGCAGGTAGCAGTCCCCAACACTCACGGGCATTAGCCAGCAGTTCTTCTCGAATTACTGACTTCTTAACTGACAAAAAGAACTAATTTAATTCCAGATGTAGGGAAAGCATCTTTTTGGATTCAACTCTCCAGACTAAAACAGGAAACTGAGGTTATCCAGTCTCCACTCTTCCCCATCAGACTAAAGATAATGATGCTTCGGTATTTATTTGTCATAGAAACAGTTGCTATTTCTCCTATAACCATCATGCTTATTTGTGAAGTATTACTCCCTGCGTTTCAATTTACTTGGCCTACTTTCCTTTTTAGTCCGTTTCACAAGAATGTCTAGATTAATGAGCATTTTAATACATTCGACATGTCTTTGATTTAAGACCACAAGATTCAAAAGTCTTCTCCTTTTAAACTCCGTGCCAAGTCAAAACAAGACAAACAAATACAGAGGGAGTAAATAGTATCATTGAGTCAAACATACAAGGGTAAACACTAATCAGATGTACAAGTTCAAAATTCTGGCACTTATACAATTACAAGGAAAGTTATGAGTACTGCACAACTGTAGGAATAAAGGAAATCAATTTACACCAAATACAACAACAACCCACTGAAATCCCACTCAGAGGGTAGAGCGTACGCAGACCTTACCACCGCCTCGTGAAGGTAGAGAGGCTGTTTCAAAAGACCCTCCAAGCAAGTGCACCAAACCCAAATAGAAGAAGAAGAAGAAGAAGAAAATAATGAATAAAGCATAACAATCAATGTGGAAAGCAGTGTAAGGTCTACAAGAAAGAAAATAATGAATAAAGCATACCAATCAATATGAAAAGCATTGTAAGGTCTACAAAAAAAAAAAAACAATAAAAGCAAAATTGTGTGATAATCAAAACACAATAAACAACATATGGCAATTTCTACAAGAACACAACTAGTACTATGGCATGCACTAACAAGCCTAAGCTTTCACAAGGCAAAACAACACTCTACCCCTACTAACCTTCTATCCTTGTACGCGACAATCACATTAAACAGAGTGAGTTCATCAAATAACAAATCAAAACTATCAAATTCAAATTGCACAAGCACAAAAATTAATAAAACAATAATGTATTATCCAGACCTTTGTTGTACTCTTAGAAGAGTCTGACATGAAAGACCTACTCATTTAAGAGATTTATATAAATGAGCAAAATTCAAGTGCATTTTTCAAAATACCAGAAGCAATAGAGTTCAAATGAATCTAAATACATAATAAACTAGGACTTCACTTGGGACACAACAAAAACAACCATAAACATTATCAAAGCTTAATGAATTATCAACATATGCCTACCTTTTAATGATGCTTGTTCGAAGGACACAGCAAGTGGCACCACATGCTTCATAAAGAACCAAAGTGATGATCCACATACATATTTATTTAAAACAGGAATCAACCAACTGTTGGAAAAAGAGTAATCCTTCGTATTCAGGGATATGGACAACAGGGCAAGCAATTTCTCTGGTCCCATGGCAATAACAGCTGATCCTATGCACTCCTGAAGCTGCAAAGAAAACAAAGAAAGGGAAGGTAATTACAAAAGTTTTAGGTTTATAACTTTTCTGAACAATTGTATTTTTATTTTTTTGAAAGATAAGGAAATCATTCTTACTATCAAAGGGTCTAGAATATACTAAAATGTACAGAAACATTAGTAAAAGAGAAGGAAGCAAAAGCTAGTACATCGACAGATATAAGGAAAATGTTCTTACTCGAGATCCATTTTGTGAGACTTTTGGAAGTTCTTAAACTGAAAGTTTTTTGTGATAAGACTTAAGAGAGTAATTGCTTAGTTTGTTCCTGTAGGAACTAAAAGTGGAGGAGTTAGTTCATCTGCCATGTCAAATTTTTGCTCCTGTATATTGAACTAGCAAGAGAAAGTATTTCTTTTACTCTCTTCCAAACACTATCAAAACACTAACACTTCATCCAAAGGAAGAACGTCGTTGAGCTTCTCTCCTCTACCCTTCCCTTCCTCCTAATGAAACTAACCATAATATAAATCTCTTGGAACACAAGCAAAAAAGGAAGGGTAGGAAGAGAAAGATCAAATAATGTGTTCTTGTAGTAACAAAAAAGGGTTAAATGAGTAAGATACTCTTCCACATTAATTTTTAGCCTCTCAACGATTGAAATAGCAGGAGTAAGCATATATCATCTATTTCTCTTCCAGGCTCCAGCCATGTTAAACAACCAAAAATAAATAAAGAACATTCCAATAAAGAAAGTGAACCAATGAGCTTCTTGTAACACAAACAAAGGCCATTTTGTAGGACTTACATTTTTTGTATCATAAGCAGCATCTCCAGAAGCAACAATCATCAAATCAGCAAGTTTAAGTATTATACCCTTCGCACAGAAGTCTAAGACCGCACCTAGAGACAGAGATGCAAATACAGTAAGAACAAACAGCTGTGACAGAGAGAATTGATAGAACAACCTATCAACTGATACTTGCTCATACATAAATGGACTAGGGATATATGCAAAGCCATTGTTTTTTTTTTTTTTTGAGAATTAATATGCAAAGCCAGTGTTTCCAATAAGAAATAGATCATGGACCTAACTCTTCTCCAAAAGCCAGCTCAGGAGGTGAGAATTATCCAAGACCATATAGGCGGACAACAACCAACTTCCTTCACCGATGTGGGAAATTTAACAGTTTCCATTGTCCATAAAGTAATCTGAAAAAATTTCTCTATACAGCTTCTAAAGCAATCTTTCGACACAAAGCTATCCTCCTAACTTTTGTACTGCTGAGGTTGAGGATTACATTCCACATTAAGCTATAAACTCTTGTTAGTTGTTTTACTCTTTGCCTTCATCCACTATTGACATAAAAGTTTTGTTCTTTTCTAAGAAAATAAATTATCAAACATCATCCCTTCAAAGTTTCTTTTGAACGCCATCAGGCTTCTAGATTAAATGGCGGCACTCATCCATTTGAACAATTTATTCATGTAAGATCATCTCCTCCCTTCTACCAACCAATAAGATAGAACACAAAAATTCACCTGCCTTTGATGAGAACATTTTATGTGTCATACAAAATACACCGTAAGGAAGAAAGAACATGCAAAATGAACAGCGCATGAGAGGACTTCTCGTTTTCCGCTATTTCTGAAGCGAAATATTATAAGTGAAGCAGAAGTCACACATCCCCGAAATGGTAGGTGAGGATTGTGAGAAATATAGGAAAAAATATTATTGAATTGTTGTCTACATTATTACATTGAGACCCTATTTATAGATACTATATTAAACT
>JBCEWC010019063.1:0-11618 GCA_038996855.1 Solanum aculeatissimum
GGCATTGCATGCATGATTCATGGGTCTATTGTGAAAGTTTTGATATGGGCTAAGTCCCTAACATGATTTTGACTATGACTTGACTATGTTATGGGTTAAGGCTAAGTTGTGATCACACTAAGTCTATTTTTTGGTTGTTACCAAAATGACCGGGTCGTAAGGTATGCGTTTGACATGATATGACATGATATGTTATGAATGTAAACCTCTACGAAAAGACCGGGTCGTAAGGAAGGTTGTCATGGATCTTGGAGCATCTTGGGTGCTTGCACCACTTTGATATGACATGATATGGAGCTACTCTTTGCATGAAGCATGACATGAAGGTTGATTTGACTTTTTAGCCCCATGATGCATGATTTGAACTATGTTAAACTCTTGTTAAGTATGCATGGTTTGAAGTTTAAGTGTCAAGTTTCCATTTAAAGCATGTATATATATATGTATAAGTATTCTTGTGGGATAATGGCTTAGTATCGAGAAGGATTGGAGTAGTAAGTGGGCTATCCCCAAGGGTCCCACTCCTTTTCCGAAACTATGGGCCAACATAGGTTGCTACCGAAAAGGCCGGGTCGTAAGGTATGCCCATGATATGATATGATATAATATGATATGTTCATGATATTCCATGTAAACCCTTCCAAAATGACCGGGTCGTAAGGAAGGTGGCCATCACATCGAAATGATCGGGTCGTAAGATGTGGTGAAGATTACCTTTGGAAGTAGTCTTCTCCGATCCAATGGGAGGCCTCATTGGGCAAGGTCATTTTATAGCTCACATAGACTTGTGATGTAGGTTATGGTTCTATCCCCACTATATTATGCATTATGGCATTCATGCATCATGATTCCCATGGCATATGCTAACCCCATATTTCTATCTACATGTCCTAACCATGTAGGTGCCGGCGACGACTTCTACATTCCACTAAACGATGTGTGACCATTCTTGAAGACTTGCAATAGTGGTGAGCCCTTTTGTTCAAGGGCAATAGCCATTTTCATTTTACGTAGTTTATTATGTTGTTCACTTCTATTTAAGTATTGAGGGTGATCCTCAAACTATATCGAGGCCCCGTTTCATCTATGTAGAGGCTTATGGACAAACTCTAAACTCTTGTACTCCGACTCGAATGTTGAATGTTATGTTTATGAAAGCTTTGTGTTATTTGATTTAATTATGAGTATTGTCATCTATTATTCTTATGATTTGAATGTTAGGGATTTGAATGACTATGTGCTTATGTGGTAAGTTCCATAATCCCGGTGTGCCCCATAGTTGAATCTCCCTTTCCCGTTCCCTTAGAGATTATTGTTATGTGCTATGTGAACCCATGTCTATCTCATTCCTAGAATGTCCCCATAGCTTGAGTCCCAAGTCCCGAACCCCTTTAAGATTTATATGTTGTGTGTTTATTTTTCGTGCTTCCGAACCGATGATGAGTGTAATGATGCTATGATGGGTTGATCGAGGACTTTCGGGTACTCTTTCGCCATGTCACATCTAGGCTCCTATCTGGGTCGTGAAAATAATACCCTAGTTAACTCTTCCACTGGTTTCATTATACTTTCTTTTGGTCTAGGTTTATTTACTACATTTTATAACCCCCCCCCCCCCCCTTTGGGAGATAAAAAGGTTAATTTAACCCAACTTGCTTGTAATTGCTCTAGGTCTAACCATATTCCCTGTGGGACTGACCCTAACCTTGGTTAGGTACTGTATTTTGACAGCGATCGCTTATCCTCTAATTGGAGGTGTATTTTGGGCGACATCAAAATTTTGGTATCGTTAATGGGGAATACAACTTAGACTAGTTTAATTTGAGTAACTTGTGAATTAACTCTTATTTTCCTTATTATACTTTTCTTATTATTTTTATTTTATTGTAGCATACATGTGCAGTGTATGCAAAACATTCATAGTCGAGGCAATCCCTTGACTCCATTTAACCCTGAAATATAGAAAACATTAAAAAGAATGGCCCAAAATAGTGTGAACAATGCTACAAATGCTTCCACAAATGCAACACTGAATCATAACAATGATAATCCACCACCACTTAAGGATGTAAATCCACTGCCATAGGATCTTCAATCGTGGCTAACATGTAGAACCAATACTGGCTTGACCCCATGGCAGTGTATGTCACTAGAGCTATTTTGTTACCTCCCTTACCGATGACACAAAATTTATTATTTTAAGTGGGTTACTCCAAATGCTATAAAATAGAAGATTGTTTGCAGGCCTACTATCAGAGGGTCCGCATAACGATCTACACAATATCGTGTTCATCATTAAGAGCATGATGTGAAACCAAAATCTATGCATGGATGTCGTTGGGTTTGTGTCTTCCCATTGCCTCTGACAGGTGAAGAGATAGTATGGTTATCTGAGCTCCCACTGAGTTTAATCACTAGCTGTGCAGGCATGCAGAAGGCCTTTTTGGACAGGTTCATTCCTAGGCCAAAATATTTGAAATTGAAGGATTAGATCAACAACTTTGAGTAGTTGAATAGTGATTCGATCAATACTATGTGGGAGAAGTTTACAAAGTGCTTGAGGAGTGTCCCAGACCACAAGATTGTTAATAATGCCTTGGTAGAAATCTTCTATCGAGCCTTAGATGAAAATAGCCAAGCTGTGATCGATACTATCATGGGAGGATCATTTTTATATTGTCTATTTCTAGTTATTGCTGAGCAGTTAGAGAAAGTGGTCAAGACAAACCATGCATGGGAAACAAGAGATAAGTCGGCAATTAAAAGTTCTTTTATAGTTAACACTAATTCAGCCAAGGCAAAGATCAATGAGGAAATGATTTAGGAGCTTACTAAGATTAATACTAATGAGGGGTTATTGGTGAAGCAGAATCAAGAATGCGTGAATGCATTCACTCATCATCCTCGACGAGCATCCATGTACAAGGAGCCTTAATATAAGGAGGACACTTGCTTTGTCACTGATCAAATGGGGGTTTTTTGGAGTAACGCCTAAGGTTCCAACTAAGACTATTGGTGACAAGGTCAAGGAAACCAAGGTTGGAACTTCAATAGCGACTGCGCTTTCAGGGAAAACAGTTGAGGTGGCTACTATGACATGAACAAGGGCCAGGAAAAAGATCCTAATTAGGGACACAGAGATGGTTACAAAAATGGTCCATTTATTTTACCACATAATCGTGACTTTGGGGCTGGTAGTTCTCGAATTGAGGAGATGTTCAACCGACTTTTAAAAAAGGTTGACGCTCAGGATGAAACCTTGAAAGGGATGAAATTTGACATCTCCAGTATTAATCAGAAAATCAACTCTTATTTTATTGCTATTAAGTAAATCGAGAAATAGTTTGGTCAGATGTCGACTCAGTTGAACCAGTGCCAAAAAGGTACATTTCCCAGCAACACAGTCCAGAATTCAAAATATTATGGGTAGTATATGGTAATGATGATGCGAGGTGGAAAGACACCCATTGACCCTCCAATGCTAGTTGATGATGATGATGTTTGTGAGGAGATGGTAGAGAGCAAGGATGCAGAGACCGGAGATGCTCGTGCCAAAGATGGGAAGAGTGATGCAACAATAACACCACAGAAGTTGAAACCCATTCCTATACCTCCCCCTTCTTTCCCTTAGAGACTCAAAAACAAAGAGAAGGAAGGTAAATTCTAGCACTTCATCTCCATGCTAAAACAACTCTCCATCAATATTTATCTCATCGAAGCATTGGAAAAGATGCCTATGTATGAAAAGTTCATGAAAGACTTGGTCACCAAAAAGCATACTATGAGCCAGGAGCTCTCCCAAGAGCTTCAACATTGCAATATGGTAGCAGCAACGTCCTTAGTGCAGAATCGGGAAGATCCCAGAGCATTAACCATACCTTGCATCATTGGAGATGTTGAGTTTGCAAAGACATTGCGTGATCTAGGCACCAACATCAATCTAATGCCTCTTGTGGTATTCAAGAAACCTGGCTTGGGAGACCCTACTCTTACAGATATATGGTTGTCGATGGCTGACAAGATGATGAAGAAGCCTATGTGGATATTATATGTCGTCCTTGTCAAAGTGGAAAATATCATCTTCCCCGCAGACTTTGTGATCCTGGATTACAAAGATGACTTCGAAGTCCCAATCATCTTGGGATGACCTTTCCTAGCAACTAGGAGAGCACTAGTGGATATGGAATAGTCCAACTCAAGTTTCTATTGAATGATGTAGAAGTTGTCTTCAACATCTATCAGTCAATGAAGAGGCCAGATGACCTAAAAATAGAAGTTTAGTCCTTTGGTGAAGTCTGAGTAACCAATTGGTCCAAGTCGTGCTGTGATAATAAATCCGGTGCTATTTGGGAGGCAACCCAAGATATTTGATTTACTAGTTGTATTTTTGTTTTGTTTTTAGCTTTTTGGACTTGTAGGTAGTTTCATTTTAATGTTTTGGTTGTAATTTTTGAACATTGAACTGGTGGCTTATAGGGTAAAAATATGAGTAAGGCACCCAAAAAGCTTTGAAATAGGAAGAGGGGAAAATGGGTTGAAAATAACAATTTTGATAGGGTAAAAGTGCAAAATAATGCAGTGTCAAGGAGGGTCATTAGTCACTATGCTCTCAGAACATCATACCAAAACCCCTTAAGACTACGTTACAAGCCTATAAAGTCCTATAGTGATCCTAGTCCAAGTAGTCGAAGGTCATAGTCATGAGTATAGGGGAAAGCATATGGTATTAAGCATTTGTTTGAATATCTGTTTTGAGTTGGAGTGATTTTGTTAGCCCCAAGCATTGAATTTTGAAATACTATCAGGAATGATATATGAGACTTATTTTTTTGAGGGCACTTGAGTACATTGTTGAGTTTAGGATATTTCCATGCTTGTGGCTTATCTGTGGCTACCATTCTTGTCATAGTTGCACTATCATATATATTGATTCACATTGGTTCATTTGATAACAATCTGATATGCATTAATGTGTTAGATGAGTATCTGTGACTGGTTTTGAGATGATGTATGCCATTAGATTGAAGTCTGTGTATTGCTATATTTCTTATGTAGATTGAGTTCGTCGCTTGGGGACATGCAATAATTTTAAGTTGAGGGTGTTGATGTGCTGCCAAAATACAACACTTTTGATGCTTAAAATTTGGAATTTTGTACGCTCTCAAACCGATGTTGGTATGTTTAATGTTTTTTATATTTATTTTGCTGGATTATAGGAGTTAGCATGATTTTGGACAATGTAGTGGATACTTCCACGAGCCGTAAAAGAGTTTTGTGGTTTAGATCCAGTGAAAGGCCTATTTTCATAAGTTAAATCCACGAGAGATCAAATAAGCGATAAAAACTTGTATGAGTCTTGGATTGGTGTCGTACGTGGAGGATCAAAGATTGATGAAGTTTCAAAAACATGATCAGACGAAACCCTCCATGGGCCATAAGTCAGAATACAACCCATAAAATAGTCTCGTAGAAGTGAAGCCAGCTTTTGAAGATAGAAAAGTATGAAGCCTAGGTACTGGACATGGAACTTTATATGTCCCGTAAACCAGCCTATGGAAGCTGCCAACACAGTTTCCTATTTTGTTTTGGATTTGGTTTTTAATTATTATAAATAGGTTTCTTCGGTCTTTTAGACAGAGAGATGCATAAGAGAACTGAAAAATCACCTTTGTGTCTTTGGATTTTGTGATTTTTACTTGGGATTATTACATCGTGATTTCTTGTGGAGAATTTTGTATTTCTTTTTCTTACTTTCATCATTATAAGTGTTTAATTATGTTATTCTATATCATGATTTGTTCATCTACAATGATCATACATAGCTAAATCCACAACTAGGGTTGTGGGAGCCATGAAGAACTAACAAAGTAAAATTCAGATAATTTATAATTCTTGAAAAGTGTGCATACATGTATTAATTATTTCTCTTCATACTGAATGCTTTTTACGGGTGGAAAATGTTAGAACTCACCCTAATTCTTATTGACTTTATGAAGGTGGTAAGGAATGTGAAAAGAGAGTAGTTAACAAGATTTGATGTGATCCCTCTCATCTAATCAACCGAATTGATCAAGGGGAGGTCGTGCTAGAACAATAGCTAAGGGTTAGTAATATCACACTACGGGGATGGATCAAATCACATAGTGAAATTCGCTTCTCTCCTAGATTTAAGGGTTTGGTTAACTTAACTTACCGTCCTACATGCTATACACTTGAAAATAATACAATTATCTAGATCTACTGAGTTAGAGAATCATGGGGAACACAATACCTTAGTTAATTCTTCCACTAGTTTCACTACACTTGCTTCTGGTCTAGGTTTATTTGCTGCATTTTACAAACCCCCTTTTTCTGGAGATAAGCAAGTTAATTCAACTCAGGTTGCTCGCTCAAGTCCAAATAACATCCATCGGATGGTCTCCTCAAAAATATCAACCACCCGGCCTCACACTCTCACCTTCTCTAAGCTGGGTTAGGCAAAGGGCTTCTTCCCCTTGGGAAGAGTAATGTGATTAGTCGCGACGTAGGAGGCATAAAATTCCATTACGAATAGCAGTGAGTACCTCCCACCTGGTTGTTCCAACCACTGGTGTCCATGGCAAACTGTGGTGTCCTCCAGCACCATGACACTATAAAGTCCTCTGGTGATAACTTTGGACTCCTCTATGGAACGAACGGGTCAATCACGGTCATTCCTATTCATATTCTCCTGGAATATCATTTAAATTCCCTCAACACACCACCTGTTATTCTATGTATTCGATGATGACTTAGGTGCTCCAGGGATGAAGGAAGATGTGGAGTCTGACCCCTCCGCTGAACCAGACTCAAACCCCTTCTCGGAGGAGGTCATCTGTACGTTACTGTTGGCCCTGTCACCGCCCTCTTTATACTAAGGAGGTCAGGCTACGATGGCCTGGGATGAAGCATGTCGAGTAGATGCCCAAGTCTATCGTGGATCTAAATTAAAGTCTACCTGCACACCGAGCTCCTCTAAAGTGCCACTAATCTCGAAGGAATGCTTCGAGTACGTGGGCTCATCCTGTAAGCGGACCCTCATAGCTATAGTCTCATCCTTCTTTGGTTTCAGGGCCATAGTATCTGCAAGACACACAATCACGAAACAAATTAGTTCTATGAATTTTAACTAAAAAACATAAGAAAATTTCAGAACTGGACTGGGGGAATAAGGGTTCACGAAACCCTATTTATGAGTCGTAGAGTGCTCTACGAGTCGTATAGAGTTTTGTGGGACTGTTTTCATCAAATTTTAAATAACTTGAATTTCATACATGAGACTCACTCACGACTTGTAGAATGCTCTATGAGTCATAGACTGAGTCATGGATACAAGTCTTAGATCAGGTTGAGTACTGGTAAATTTGACGAGACCTATCCACGAGTTATGGAACAATCCATGAGTTGTAGCAGGTCTCATATGATGAAGGCCCAAAATTATTGAACACTAGAACATTTCACGAGGGACAACCACAACCCGTGAAGTAATCTATGAGCCGTAGAAGACCCTCGTGTGGGTGACCAATATCCAAAATTTATGGACATTTGCATCTACGAGTTTTCCCCAACTAATTTTTTCAACCAAACTAACAACACCAAGTAAGAGTTTATGCACAAACATATCAAAATGATTTAGCCTATAATTTCAATCATTTGACCATTTATCCAAAAGACAAAGTGTATGTCAACTATTGGGCCTTGTCATCACATATGTTTCAACAAATTTAATCAATTACAATAGCTCAATGGTTATACAAACACCATAATTTGGCACCGAACAATTTCCACCACCAATATTGATACTACCTAATCAATTTAATCATGAATATGAATGAATATCAAAGAATAGTATTTAAACAAGTGCACAACTCTGTTAAACCCTTCCTGATCACTATCACAACTTAATCTCAATCATAATTCGATAAATTAGGTTTTAGGGTCCAAAATCTTATAGAATTTCAGTGATACTTGAAAGAGAATGACAAGGACACCAAGAGGAATTGAAACTCTAGGTGTGGAAGATCACCAGAGGTGGTCGGAAAATGACATAAAGCATTGGATGTTTTGTCAGAAATGGGGGAAATGTGCTAGACTAGGGTTTTATGTAGGGAAATTTTTGGAATTTTGGGGTCAAAATAGATTTTGACCCCTATTTGAACTAACTGGGTCGGGCCTAAAATTTTTGGTTTCTGGTTTCATGAAACCCCGATTACGGGCCATGGAATATTCCACAACTCGTGGATTGTGGTTTTGTAGAGGCCTAGATCTTTTCATTCATACCTATAGTCTACAAGTCCTTATACAACTCGTGGAATGATCCATGACCTGTAAAGGGTTTTATAATCTACATTTGACACTTAGGATAATTTACAAACTTACTTGGGGTCCACGAACCCAACCCATGACACGTAGTTCTGCATGCGAATCATGGACTTCGCTAGTGGGCTGGAGTGCTCATAAATCTTGCTTACTGGAAGTTTCTATGATCTGATCGATGACTCGTGTAGTGTAGTATGACTCGTAGATGCAGTCATGGAATCCCTTTTTTGTGCTTTTCAGCAAATATTGATTGACTTTGTCTCATACCTGTAGAACTTACAAAAATACACTATTACCCTATATAACACTAGTCCATTATCTAAAATTTACATCCTAAAAAATACAAAATCTAAACTATTTCAAGTCTTAAGCTAAAAACTAAAATAGAAACTACAATTATTACAAAAATATCTTGGGTTGCCTCCTAAGTAGCCTCTGATTTATTGTCACAGCACGACGTGGGCTATCTGATTACTCAAACTTTATCAATAACTCACACCTCCATCTTGAGGTCATCTGGCCTCCTCATCGATCTACAAATGTTGAAGGTGACTTCTTTGTAATTCAACTTAAACTTGAGGAGACTGGATTTCATGTTCACTAGGGCTCACCCAGTGGCAATGAAAGGCCTTCCCAAGATGATTAGGACTTCAAAATCCACTTTGCAATCTAAGATCACAAAGTCTATAGGAAATATGAATTTGTCCACCTTGACAAGGACGTCATGTAGGATTCCCACCGGCTTCTTCATAGTTTAGTCAGCTATTAACAATCTCATGCTTGTAGGTGTAGAGGATGCTAGGCCAAGCTTCTTGAATATCACAAGGGGTATCAAATTAATACTGGCACCAAGATCACATAATGCCCTTGCAAACTCCATATCCCCTATAGTTCAAGGAATGATAAATGCTCCAGGATCCTCTCTTTTATGCACCAAGGATCGGGTAGAGATAGCACTGTAATTTTGGAGCTCTTATAAGACCTCCTGACTCACCATGCACTTCTTCGTCACCAGATCCTTCATAAACATGGTGTATCCGGGCATCTTCTCCAATGCCTCTATCAGTGGGATGTTAATGGAAAGCTACTTCAACATGGAAAGAAAGTGTTTGAATTTACCTTCCTCCTTTTTCTTTAGTCTCTGTTGGAAAAAGGAGGTCGAGGAATGGGTCTCAACTATTTCAGTACAACATTTCTTTTCTCAGTTTGAACACTATCATCTCTAGTTTCAACCTGCTTATTCATAACACCCTCATCATAAACCTCATCATCATCTATCAGCGTTGGAGGATAAGTGGTTTGCTTCCCACTGCGAGATGTAATGGCCATACACTACCCTTCTTTCTTTGGATTTTAAATAGTGTTGTTGGGCAGATTACCCTTCTAGCATTGGTTAAGCTAGGTCGATATCTAGCCAAATTTTTGCTCAAGATTCTTGATTGCAATTGAATGAGAATCGATCTTCTAATTAGTGTTGGAGATGCCAATCTTCATCCCCCTGAGTGTCTCATCTTGTGCATCAGATTTCTTCAACAATCTATTAAACATCTTCTCAACTCTGGATGAACCATTACTAGAATCTCGATTATGGGGTGGTGGAACATACGTGCCGCTTTTGTATCCATCTTTGTGACCTCAATTAGTATCTCTATCTTGGCCTGTATTTCTATTATAGAAGCCACCCTGATTATTATTCTTGTAAGCTCCATCTCGTCCGTAGTTCCGACCTTGATTTTCTTGCTCTTGGCGCTAGTAGTCCTGATTGAACCCCTAGGTGTTAAACCTAAAACCCCCCGTTTGCTCAGCTACAAAGAAAGAATCTTCCTCAAAATAAGGTTCCTCCTACATGGGTTCTCAGACAGGCTGATGAGTGATGGCATTCACCTTCTCCGCGTTCTGCTTCATCAATAGCTCTATATTTGTATTAATCTGTGCAAGTTCCTACATCACCTCTTCACTGACTTATGCTTCACCAGAATAGTAGTAATTGCAAATGAGCTCTTAGTTTTGACTTTGTCTTGTATGCCCTATGCACGGTTAGTCTTGACCACCTGCTCTAGCCTTTCGGCAATCTCCTAGAATGTATGATCTATAAATGATCCACCCATAGTGGTATCGACAACTATTTGCCCATTCTTATCAAGGGCTTTGTAAAAGGTCTCAACCAAGGATTCATCTACAATCTTGTGATCGGGAACGCATCTCAGAAACTTAGTAAATCTCTCCCATGTAGCACCAATCGAATCACTCGGTAGTTGTTCAATGTTATTTATCTTCTTCTTCAACTTATGCTTTTTGGATATGAGGAAGTACCTTTCAAAAAGGTCGTCTGTAGTTCAACCCAACTAGTGATCGAGCTCTGTATGAGCACAACTAATCATAACATTGCATTTCTAGTAAGAGATAATGGGAAGAGACGGAGCCCAATGGCATCCATGGATAAAGTTTGATTCCTCATTATGCTCTTGAAGACAAACACATCATTGTGCACGTGATTGTGTGGATCCTATGATTTTAGGCCTGCAAACAACCTATGATTTTGTAACATGTATAGCAACCCACTTGACATAACAAACATAGTGTCTCTTAGAAGTGGAGGTAACACTATCTCTCCCGTGACATCCATAGCCATTGGGTTCAGCCGATATCGATTCTAATCATTAGCGGCGACTTGAAGTCCCTCAGGCTGTGGAATTATTATAGGTGGGTTGTCCCTATCTGGATTCAATGTGACATTAGATGCATTATCAACATCATTGTTACTAGGTTGTTGGTCCATTCTTCTTAGTATTTTATGGATCTCTGGGTCAAAGAGAGTCAAGAGAGTGCCTCGACTTCTCGTATTTGGCATGCACTATTCACCTGTACCCTATAATCGAACAAAAATATCAAAAAGGTAAAATAAGGAAAATAAATAGAAATCTATCAAATTATGTTGCACTAATCAAGTCCAATAATATTCCCCGACAATGGAACCAAAAATGCTCGATCTCACTCAACCGACACCTCTACTCAGAGGTTAAAGGGTTTGTTATCAAGTATTTAACCTAACAATGGTTATGATCATTTCCTTGAGGAATATGGTATACTTTGGATTAGTACAACTTGTAAATTGAATCAATTTACCCTATTATCTCTCAAAAAATAGGAAAATAAACACAAAGAAGGGGGGGGGGGGGGGTTGCAAGTGAAAGTCAAATCCCAACTAAAATCTCAACTCAAATGCCCATGTTTTTAATCAAAAGAAAATCAAACTAGGTGTCACGACCCGGATAGGGGTC
>JBCEWC010019064.1:0-11618 GCA_038996855.1 Solanum aculeatissimum
CACTACATTCCCCTCGCAATCTGCCTTTACTTTTAGTGACACCACACCAAAAAGAGCAATATCTCAAAATAAAGATAGGTAGTCAAGAAAACTGATAAATTGATATATAGATATTGAATGTCCAGTATGAGAGAACGAATGGAATGCCAACCTTATATTGTAATGAAAATAATTCAGCTGCTATCCCAATGCCTTTTACAGAAGGTCTTTCTAGAAACAGAATAGTAAAATATCGCATTTGTCATTTTGGGAATTTCTCGGATTTTGTGCTAAAAGAAGGGACGAAGCTTAGACTTAACATACCTTTTCAACGAAAGTCCAAATGCCTGAAGTTTCTTCACGAGAGTTGTTCCTCGCATCCTAAGATTAACAACAACTATATATACGCAGCTTACAAATACCTATAAATAGCCCATAATTGAGCTTTAATGGAAAGATTTTCCATATAGCATTTACATGAGGAAACGTCTGTGGAACTTCGTAGAAATAGTCATGAAAGAGCACCAAAATGATTACCTGAACAAACCAACTGCAAACCTAAAATAACCAAAAAGAACACCACTTTTAGAACACCAAAAAACTGCTCCAAACAGAGCTAATAGGAGGGAAAAACAATCGCAAAGCGTAAGACACACATTTCTACGCACGCGGGCGAATTTTAACAGTAAAAATATGAAAAACTTGCTTAAATCACTTAGGGACCTTGTGGGAACTTTCTCTTCAGTTCCTAAGCTGTTTTAGGACGAAAATGCTTCATTTTTATCTTTAAAACATTAAAATAACCAACATATAGTTGGGCTTGAGCCGACCCGACCCATGACCCAATTTTCTACTCGGGCATTTACGGTAAAACTCTCATAACTTTTTATTCTAAAGTTGTATTGATGCGCAATTTTATGCATTGCAAACTAGACTCATAGACCTTTAATGTTTTAGGTTATGGACCTTCAAAATCATTATATCTTGGGAGATATGGTCTGATACATTTGACCCAAATTTAAGAAGGATTGTTTAAAGAAGCTTACGATAACTTTGCCAACCTTTATCTAGCAACTTCCTTGATGCCTAAACTTAACATATGAACTTTGGGATATTAAAATACATCTTAATATTCCATTATTATCAAATTATGCACTCTTAGTCCAATCTGAGTGGTGAATCTTAATTTAAACCTTCTAAAAAGGATGAGGTATCACTCGAGCCATTTCTTTAATCTCGAATGTGTATTTAGGGGATTAATTTGACCTAAAATTTTGAGTCTTTGATATTAACACTATTTTTCAGACACATTGTCCTTAGGTGCTATCCAAAATCATATATTCCTTACATAATATGTCGTACTATGTATATTATGGAGGACGAGAAACATGGGGTATCACATCTAGGTATTCTATCCATCCAGGGTCCCAAAATATATCGCGACTTGAGAGAGGTTTATTTGTGGAGTGGGATTAAGAAAGACATTACATACTTTGTTTCTAAGTGCCCAAATTGCCAACAATTAAAAGTTGAGCATCAAAGGCCATGTGGAGTAGCCCAAAAATCTTAAATTCTAGAATGGAAGTGGGAGGTAATCAATATGGATTTCATCATAGGCTTACCGAGGTCTCTCAAATATCATGATTCAATATGGGTATTATGGATAGGATGACTAAATCAACCTACTTCTTAGTGGTAAAGACTACCAATATGGCAAAGGACTATGCCTGATTGTATATTCGAGAGATTGTTTGGTTTCATGGAGTTCCTTTGTCCATCATATCAGATAGAGGAGCTCAGTTCACCACTCAATTTTGGAAGTCCTTTCAGAAAGGCCTGGGTTCAAAGGTAAACCTTAGTACTGCTTTCCACCCTCAGACTGATGGCCAGACAGAGCGTATGATTCAGACCTTGGAGGACTTGTTGAGAGCATGTGTCATCAATTTCAAAGGCAATTGGGATGATCATTTACCTCTTATTGAGTTTACCTATAAGAAAAACTTTCATTCAAGAATTCAAATGGCTCCTTATGAGGCCCTCTACGGGAGAAGATTTAGATTACTGATTGGATGGTTTGAGGTAGATGAAGCAGGATTGATTAGGCCAGACTTGGCATACCAAGCTATGGAGAAGGTAAAGATCATCCAAGAGAGATTGAGAACTGCACAGTCTCCAGAAGTCCTATACTGATGTTAGAAGAAGGGACCTAGAGTTCAAAGTGAATGATTGGGTATACTTGAAAGTGTCACCCATAAAAGGTGTAATGAGATTTGGGAAGAAAGGAAAGTTGAGTCCTCGATACATTGGACCTTACAAAATTATTAAATGAGTGGAAAGCATAGCTTATAAGTTGGAGCTACCACAAGAGCTGACAACCATTCATTCGGTCTTTTATATTTCCATGCTTAAGAAGTGTTTGGGAGATCCATCCTTGGTTGTTCCAGTTGAAAGAATTGGATTGAAGGATGGTCTGATTTATGAAGATATCCTGGTCCAGATCCTAGATCGTCAAGTTCACACGTTGAGAGCTAAAGAGGTTACATCTGTAAAGGTATTGTGGAGAAGTCAATCCATTGAAAAGGCTACATGGGAAGCTGAAAAGGCTAGATACCCTCACCTATTCATACCTCCTAATGATGAAATTGATGGTAAGGATTGATTTCTATTCTTTGAGTTACTTTCCCTATTGTTGAGTTGAGTTCTTATCTCTGAGTTAATATTCTTCTTGAGTCTATAAGTGTTTGAGTATGCATGTCTTTAACTGTATTCGTTCCTAATGATGATGTTAGAAATAGTCTTTCAATTCTAAATTCTGAGTTGAGGTTGATTTCTGGAGTATTAGCATTCGAAAGTCTGAGTATTTAAGTTCTTTCTTAATAGGTCTCCTAGTTGCTCGTCATTCGAGGATGAATGATCCCAAGGGAGAGATATTGTGACACTCCATACCTTTATTCTTATTTTCACCTATATTTTGAGACTTATTCTTACATATGAGAAGTGTATTAGGGTCATGAGAGACTCCTAACACTTAGCCAAGTTTAAAACTTTCCTATAAATTGAGTTTCTAGTGTTAGATTATACAAGGGGTCAGCTTTAAATGATCATAACTCTTACCATACAGAGCATTAGGTGTCCCATGATCTATAAAATGAAATCTCTTTGAATTATCTTTCCAACACAACTTATTTCACCTCATTTGGAGTTCGGGGTCAAATGTTATGGTCATTTTACTAGAGATTGTCAGGTGCAGAGTTGTTCTACAAAACCTATTACAGGTCATGGATTAAAGTATGACCCATACTATTGAGCTCTTGGAAAAGTTCTAAAAATTTAGTTTTTGAGCCCCAGACTTCACAGATCCATCTACGGGTCGTAAAGTATTCTATGGGTCGTAGATTGGGCTCGTGAAATATTTCAGTAACCTCAAAATTTGCCAAAAGTTTACGGAAGGGTCCCTACAGGTCGTGGAAATTTCTACGGGCCATAGATTGGCCCATAGATGGCTTTTGACAATTTTTTAAAGGGTTATTTTGGTTTTTTCCCACTCTTTTAAAGCCTAGACTTGACCTTTTTATACCTAAACAAGTCGTAAAACATATCTAATCAGTAACATTATGCCAAATCACCCTCTCAAACTTAGAACAAGGTTTCAAGGGAGAAAATGGCTAAGGTTTGAGGCAAAAACTTGAGAATTCTTCCAAGACACAAATTTCCAAGTATATAAGGCTATCTAAAACATGGATTTTGTTCTTCCATGTGCCACAAAACCCCAGTTGATGGAGTTGTTTGAGAATTGAGTATTGCATGAAGATTTTTCTTAAATTCTAATGTATTTCTATATAATTTTGCATGAATTACAGTTTTTATGAATTATATACTTGAAATAAATGATTTTACTTTCCTACATGAACACTAGCATGAATTCTTATTATTTTTACACATTATATTTAAATGAGTATGCATGAGTATAATTTGAGCCTAAAGAGTCCATGGAAATCCCTAAATGTTTTAACTCTATTTTTGTTTTCTTAAACGTTATGAGTCTGAATGATGCATGATTGAGCTTTTATGAGTCAAGAGTTGAACCTTAAAAGAATGTAACGAAAGAGTTGATAATTGATGTGATGAATTGAGTTGACAAATGTCCAATGAGACTAGATGAATGAGCTAACCTTAGGGTTGAGGTCTTATGAACATATTGAGTCTTGGGAAGAGTATTGAGGTCTTATGAGCATATTGAGTCTTGGGAGGAGTATTGTGGTCTTATGAGCATATTGAGTCTTGGGAGGAGTATTGAGGTCTTATGAGCATATTGAGTCTTGGGAGGAGTATTGAGCACCAAATTGATTAAGAGTAAGTCCAACTCAAACTCAATAACTACGTGGCCAGTGTAGGAGAGGATTAAACCGTAAAAATGAATTTTTCTTTATTGTCCCCAAAAGAGGACTTGATGTTATTATTGTGGATCCACTGATGGGATGTCCTCTACCCTAGCAAGGTATTGGATGGATGTGGCAACTACATCCCTTCGTTGTATTATCATCATCTCATAGGTGATGGTTGTCGGTTAGAGAAACTCCCAAAATAGGTCTTGTTAGTACTCTGAGTGGATGGGATGAGATGGTATATGAGTGGTCATTGTCTAAACTGTATTCTTACCTTAGACTTTTGACTTGATGATTGAGTTCCTTACTTCCTGAGTTGAGCTATTTTGAGTTGATATTATTCTTCCCTTACATGTTTTATTCTGCCATTTTACATACTTGTACATTCTACGTATTGACGTCCATTTGGGCCTACATCTTTTTATGATGCAGAGACAGGTATTAGCAGTCATCAACAGGCACCCTGTTGAGGACCTACTTGCGTCCAACTGATTCGTAAGTCCTTTCCTACTTTTGGAGGATGTCATGTTTATTTCTAACTTTGAGTATAGGCTTATTTTATTCTATTTTGAGGTAGCCATGGACCTATCATTGACACCACTTAGTTAGATATTTAGAGACTTCATAGACTAAATTGTCAAGTTATGTTTGCATATTATTTTTGACTAGTCTCTTTTACACTAGTCTTACTTAGTTGATGGATAGTTTGTTGGGCCGTTGGCCTTGATTATCATATTATCATTTCATTTCATTGAGTATTATGTATTATTGATGTCTTCCGCTATTATAACGTGATTGAACGAATGTGATGAGGCCGAGTGGTTCACTCCGGGGCTAGCAATAGTCTCTGAGTGTCGTCCACGTCAAGGGTAACCTCCCCGGGCGTGACATTTGCATTTTGGGGTTAAGTGCTGCAACTCTTGAAAAATCCTTGTTTGGGCGACATCTTTTTCTATTGTAGGTAATTTTTACGATTCTCAACTAATCTTGTCCATGCATTATCTTCTTCAACTGGAGATTATCTCTCCGACATTATAGTTTTTTCGTTGCTCAAGTAAAAGTGTAGAACAAAAAATTGGTGGTGTTGTTAAATCTAATTAGAATTTTAATAGTATTTGTTGCTTCGATGAGCTTTGTGAAAATCAATATTTAGATCTTATAAAAAAAATTTCTCCGACTTCATATCTAGTAGTGCATTTGGATTAAAAAAAGAAGAGAAGGAGTTTAATGGCTATAGATGGACTGACTGGTAATTTATTTTGAGATTGACTTGAGCTACTAATAGTCTTATGGTGCTGATTCCCTGGATAAGAAGAAGTGCATCTTTAAAAAGTTATATTATAATTGTATTAAAAGTGTATTAAACATAAACAATATTTGTAATACACTTTGAATTAAATATTATATATTATTAGAAATTCAAATATTGTTATTTCAACAAATATAATACATTTTCAATAATGTAAAATTAATTTAAATTTTTCTGGGAATATTTGAAATTTTTCAGACATAATACTTTGACACATTTGTATTAAAAATATTTTTGTTACATAATCACCATGCTTATAATTTTTGTTATATATTGAATTCAAAATGTATTATAATTATTTTTATCTTTCTCTTATTAACGATATTAAAATATATTATTATATTAAAAATATGTTAGTTATACATTCTTCATATGCACTGATTTTTTTTTATAATATGTATAATGTATTGAATTTAAAATGTATTACAATAGTAGTTTATGTTTATTTATTTTTATTAATGATGTCAAAAAATATTATGCTTGAGTTTCAAATATTCAAGCACTATTTAAATTAATTTAATTGTTAGTAACACATTCAAATTGTGTTAGAAATATATTGTATATGTATTTACAAAAAACAAATCTTCTAATTTAAAGAGTAATAAAGTATCATTTGTGTAATATCTAATTCAAAATTAAGTTTTAAATTAAAATAATTAATTATTATTTTTAGAGAGAGAGAAAAGAAAGGGGAGAAAAAATAGAAAAAGGAAGAGAAAGACACAAATAGAAAAAAAAGAGGAGAAAGAGAAGGAGCGGAAGAAAGAAAAAAATATTTTTAATTTTATTTTTGCTATTTCGGGTAAAAAAAGTACAACTATTTCTGATAAAAGTAGAACATGTACTAAAATTCATCATTAATGAGTAAAATTCATCATTAATGCTATGTAATATATTATTTAAATAAATGGTCCTAAATACTTTCCCTCAAACTAATCATAGAATGTGTGTATACTATTAAAAAAAATCCCAACTAGGAATAAGGGATGTCAATGGGGCAAGGCGGGGTTAGTTTAAAATTATGTGGGGCGGGGCAGGTGCGGGGGCGGGGCCGGTACGGGGCGGGTTGAAGTAACTATTTTTAAAATTAATATGGGGCCGGACGAGTTGCGAGTTTAAAGAATCAAATAGGAATTTGAAGAAAATTAAATATTTGTAGTTAGTCAAAATCAAAGATATAATTTTTTTATATTAAACATTGACTTTAATTTTATTTTTTTCTAAAAATTTAAACTAGACATATCCGGTAAATTGTTAATTGTTGAAATATTAATTAGAGGCTTTTAATTAGCGATTAAGAAATAATTGTTGAAATGTCAACTAAAACTAGTTAATTAGTTTTTGAGATGTTAATTAGCAATTTTTTAAAAAAAAATTACATATTTTTATTTTTTTCATATTAAATTCAATTAAAAAATAAAAGAACTTAAAAATTTAAGCGGGGCGGGTGTATGCAGAGTGAGGCGGGTTGGATTGAAATGAAAAAAATCACCATGTGGGGCGGGGGGGAGGGTTAAAAGAATTGCGGTTTAACTCAAACCGCCCCACCCCTGCCCCGCTCCATTGCCATCCCCACTAGGAATATGTGTCTTTGCATTTTATCACCAAGAACCTGTTTGGAAAGTCGTTTTGGTAATTAGATTTAGGACCTGTTTGGAAAGCCACCATGCAATTGAGATTTGGTGTAATTGGGTGTAATTACACTCTTTTACCTGTTTGGCAGGACAAATAATAACTTGACAAGACAGGAAATGAGTGTAATTACACTTTTCAATTCCCAAAGGAGGATAAGGAATTGATGTAATTACACCATGTAATTACATGAAACCTTTTAAAATTATTTTATTTTTATTTTTATGTTTTTGTTTTAATTTATTTTTTTATTTCTATTATTTAGTTTTTTTATTTTTGTTATTCTATTATTTTATAAAAAATATTTTTTTGTTATTTACATTTTATTATTTCTCATTCTTAACTTTTACTTCTACATGTGATTTTTTATGTTTTATATTTCATATATTTTTTATTTATTCTAACTTATTTTTTATTAGCATGATTTTGTTAATATTCTATTTTTAAACTAAAGTAGAATTCATTGTTGAATAAGGTTATAATATTACGTTTTCATTTTCTTTAATATTACTACAGTTTCTAATATTAACATTTTTGTCAAACATGCCTTTTTAGATGTTCATCAAAATTTTGCACTTTCAGTTTTTATGATTAATTTAATCAAAATATACTAATTTGAAACATATAAATAATTTTTTAAAATAACATCAATTAAGAATATATGTTTACTAACTAATATATTTTTAAAAGACAATATATATCTTAAATACTTAATTTAGTTTTATTTATAAACACTCTTATTTTTTAAAATATAAATTTTTAATTTTAGATAATTAATTTTTATTTTTGAAATTGAATATAACCTTGTAATTACACTCGTGCAACCAAACAACACACTTGTAATTACACTGTAATTATATTGTGGCAAACAAACAAGTCAAAGTATTTACTAGGCTGATAATTACTACCCTAGTAATTACACCAATTCTAATTACCAGGTGACTTTCCAAACAAACCTTTAGTGTAATTGGTATAGTTACATTGTCTAACTTATTTGCTTGACAGGTATTTACTTGATCAGTAGGTAATTTGATGTATTTGGCAGGAAGTAATTACACTCTCCAATTTACAGGGGGACTGTGAAATTGCTTGTAATTACATGGTGTAATTACAAGTTGATTACATTTTTAATTTTCTTTCTTTTAATTTCTATTTCTATTTTTTTCATTTTAATTCATTTTTTACTTCTATTATTTTAAATTCTTTTTATTTTTATTATTCTATTTTTTAAAATTAAAATTTATTTTATAATATTTATTTTTCATTTCTTTCTCATTCTCAACCTTCATGCACTTCCATGCAAATTTTTATCTTATTTATTTATTTTATATTTGTTTTTTCATTAGCTTGATCTTATTAGTATTCTAATTTTTAAATTAAACTTGAATTCATTGTTGAATAAAGTTATAAACTTATGTTTTTTCTCTTTTAAATCATACTTATGTGCATTATGTTGAGTTTGACAAAAGTGTATTAATTATGTTAAATTTTTTATTTTGAATATAGAACTTATGCTATATTTTTAATTTTATTTGTTTTAGTAGTATTGACTTGATATTATTACAAGCCATTTATTTCTTAGTTAGATTTGATAGATTATCTTCTTGTCAAATGTTTTAATAATTTTACTGTGACATCAATATTAACATTTTGTCACACATGCATTTCATGATATTCATATAAATCTTGTATTTTTTATTTTTATGATTAATTTAATTAAAATATACTAATTTGCAAAATATAAATTAATTTTTTATAATATTAGTTAAGAACATATATTTACTAATTAATATATTTTCAAAAGACAATATACATCTTAAATATTTAATTTAATATTATTTTAAAATTTTAATGATCCTCCATGCATTTTCGTGTTTTTGCCTCTTTTCATCGATTAGAGCTTTCCTGTAGTGATCCAATGTCATTTATGATCTATTGCCACTGACAATTTAGTCGCCTGGTTGTTCATTTGAATTTCATGTAGTTTTCTGTGTTTGGAGGCCTTTATAACTTAAAAGAGTGATTTTGGTCTAAAATACAAGAAAATGACCTTAGAACAAAATTCTGATAGTTACATCAACTTCAAAATGACCAAATTAGGCTTGAATCATAGAAAACTTGAGCCTCGAGACTTTTGTTGCGAGTTTAAATCATTTAGCGTTTTAGCTTTTGAAATTTGGCCTAAAGTTGAATTTTGTCAATGTTCTTGGAAATTATCCTCAAATGAAAATTCAGACAATGCGATTAGCTCTGAAAAGTCAAGTTTGATCTAGAATGATTTTCGTTCGATTTTCGAGGCTTTTGGACTCATTCTGAGCCCCTCGGTAAATTTTGGTTAAAAATGATCTTTGAGAGAGGTACCCACTTTCTGTTTAAATGACCTTGTATGGAAATTTCAATTGCACTGTTGAGTTCAGAATATCAAATTTAGTAGGATAGCATAGTTCGTTTGTGCACACGGTGTTTCAAATGAATCACGAGCACCACGTCGAAGAACTTGAAAATTTTAAACTCAACTTTGTTAGATGATTGCTAGTACAAGAGCATTTGTGCTCCGAGTTCGTAGGTTGAGGGTCGCGTTTGCGAAGCCAGGTGAACTGACCTTTGCGTATGGAGAATAGGAGGATTGTCCTTCGCATTCACGGATTGGCCTCTGCGTTGTGGATGACTGACCACTATGCACTCTGCATTCACCAACCACTTAGACCGCGTTCGCAGTGGTCTTCCGAGTCTGGTCTTTTTAAATGAAGACCAGACGCGATCAACCTTTTATGAGAACTTTGGAAGTCCGTTTCTTGGCCGTTTTAGCTCTAAATTCAGTGATTCAAATGCCTAAACTGTGGTTGTTTTAGAAGAATGTCATGGTGTGATTGAATTTTGCTAAAGATTCTTCGTTCAAGGTAAATTTTAGAACATACTTGCTACCATTGTTATAAATTTAATGTCATTTTGGGAATTAATTGCATGACTTTTTTCCGCGATTACGAGCCCCTAATTGTGTCTTATTTTGGGACACAATGTTGGGGAACTTTTTAGGAGCTTTTATAGGATCAACTCTTGAATTTTTGACATGAATTTCACATTATCATTTTTGATTCCGAAATTGGTCTGTTTCTGTTTCTTGCAAATTTACCCCATGTTTGGATGATTGTTACCCATTGTATTGTATTATTAGTTTAAATAAAATATTTGCTTTGATTTTTACTTAAATTCCATTGTATTATATCGTTTTAAATCCATCGTTAGGTAACAATGAAAAGGTCAATTTTTTCTAACGATTGATTTGGTGTGGTTGCGTTGTTACTTTAATATGTTCTTCTCATTTTTTGCTTTATTTATTATTTAATAATTCTATTTCATCACTTACTCTATTTTTTCATGGTATCTACCACATACTCTATAATTTCTTGTAGGTTTATTAGTGAAATTATAGATATATGACATTATGTAACGACGAAGAACAATACATTCCATCTAAACATTGTATTCATTGAAATAATATAGTACAATACAATACATTAAAACACAATATAATACATTATGAAATAATACATAACAACCATCCAAATAATACTTAGTGTCAAAATGACCATAATGATGTCGTGATTATATTTTTGATAGCATGGTAGCGTTCCAAGACTATTAGAAAGGGAACAACTCCAATGGAGTGAGTTAGAGCGCGTATGATCAACTTTCAGGTAGGCTACAACTTTCCTTTCTTTAGACTGAGTTTAAGTATGAGAAATTATGTAGATTTGCATGAATATAGGTAGGGAATTAGCTAAGTATGCCTTTCTTATTAAAATTCCTAATTTTGAGCTATTTTTGAGTCCAATGGTTAAATGGAGGGGCTTGATCCCCAAGAAATTGGAAGAACTTGATGGAGGGTTTTTAGAAGGATTTTGGGAGGATTTGAGAGTATTTAGAGAGAGATTTAGGGAAAAAAAATAGGATAACTTTTGTCACGACCCGGATAGGGGGCCTAGATGTGACATGGCGAAGGAGAACCCAAAAGTCCTTGATCAAGCTATCATAGCATCATTTTACACCTCATCGGTTTGGAAGCACGAAAAATAAACACATAACATATAAGTTCTAAGGAATTGGGGACTTGGGACTCAATCTATGGGGCTGTTTCCGGGAAAGAGATGAACATGGATTCACATAACACATAACAATTATCTCTAAGGGAAACGGGTAAGTAGGATTCACTATGGGGGCACACCGGGGTTATGAGACTTTCCACATAAGCACATAGTCAATAAAAAATCCCCAATATTTAACTCATAGGCAATTTAAATAAAGATTCTTTA
>JBCEWC010019065.1:0-11617 GCA_038996855.1 Solanum aculeatissimum
TTTTTGGTCCAAAAATCTAACGAAGGGTATAAGTGGTCTATTTTGCATAGTTCAAGGGCAATTTTGACCCTTTTCCGTAAAAATAATTCACATATATCCCTACGTTACAAAAGTAGCTCAAATATACCCTTTTATCCAACGCAAGTAAAAGAAGTTAATTTTAAATTAATTTTTAATTTTAAAAAAATTCATATACGGGTATTTATGATTTTTTTTCACAAATAAATTTTTCTTTTACTTCTTTAATTTTTATTATTTGAGTTTCTTATTCTTATTTTATTTTTTCTTCATTTTTCAGTTTAAAAATATGAAAAATAAAAAATAAGTGTAAATGGAAAAAGAAAAACAACTAAAAAAAAAAATTAAACAAATTACTTTCTATATATTTTGTAAATTATTTTTTATAACTATAAAAAAAATGTTGGGCACATATGATAAATTTTACAAGAAAGTTGTAAAAAATTAAATTTGATCATTAAAATAATAAATTCAAATTAGTCATTGAATCAAAGAAGTCACAAAAATTTTGTGTGAGAAGGATCAAATATCCCCCCTACATGACTTTTTTTAATTAATAAAAAGAAAAAATTAAAATTAATTTTTTTCACCTTGGTTAAAGAAAAAGGGTATATGTGAGTGATTTGTATAATAATAAAGGTATATATGAGCTACTTTTATAACAAATGATATGTTAGCTCTAAACGAAAAAAGTTGAGAATATATCAAATCATTTTTCTATTTGAGGAGTGGTGAGGCAATAATTAGGAGATAACGAGGATAACATGTCATTGTGGTTACTTGAGTTACAAAAAATTATATCATCAGCTTTCTCCATTTATGTCTACTAATTATAATGCACTTAAGAATCGTTTGGTAAAGTATTGTATTAGTAAAAATAATGCATGTATTAACTTTGTGTATTAGTAGTACTTTGTTTGATACATTTTTTTTTGCTATGTATAATTAATGCTTACTCCTTTGTGTATGAAGATGTGTATTGAGATGTGTATTGTTAATACCATAGATTTTTAAGTATTCGTAATGCAAGGAAATTTAATCCATGCATCAACATGGTTAAAGACCCAATTGCCCTCAAAATATTTTTTATATTTTTTCACGATATTTGTGGAGAATGAGGGCATCTTTATAAATAAATAATTTTGTATAAATTATGTAATGCATGCTTTTTTTAATATACCAAATTGAGTAATGCATAAGAAATAATCTTTACATAATTAATACATACATTATCAATACAAATATTACTAATGCACTGTGCCAAACAACCCTTTAATGATTTAATTTCTAATATTAAAATGCACAATAACACCAACAATATGCATATGTTTGCGCATGTGTTTCCACCTCTCTCTTATTTATTTATTTTTAATTGTATATGTAAATAAAGGAGTCTAATTATCACTTATGATGAATATTTTCCAAATTGTAATTTAAAACTTATATATTCATAACATAAGAAATGTCCACCTGGATAAATACATGTAATAGTTGCAATTGTGTTATAATGAAAACACCCTTTTCCTTAACGAGAGACCTTAGATTCGAGTCTTGGGTATATTTTTTTCTTTTTTGTTGTTGTAGGGCGTGCTTCCCCTTGACTTGAGTCCCACACGGTTCGAACCCAAATATAATCAGACTTTAATATGAATATCGACCAATGAATTAAAAAAAAATTACCATCTGATCCATATATATGTACCCACCTCTTCTATAATTGAATTGCATATATTGATTGAAACAAGTTCTCACTAACTATATATCGAAAATAAATCAATCCCAATAAAGAAGTTACATGCGAGCAAGAAAACTACTCCCTCCGTTTCAGTTGTCATATTTTACTTTTTGAAAATTATTTTAACTAATTTTTAAAATTATATTAGATCATAAATTAATTCAATATTAATTTATAATTGAACTTTAGATATTATAAGTTGCAAATTTGGTGAAAAGTATATCTTTATATTTTCAAAGTTCATGTAATTTGATTCTCAACAAGGAAAAATATATTTTCTTCATCCATTTTTACTTATCTATTATTCACTTGAACACCCTTCAAGGAACAATGCGTAGAATGACAATTTTACTATATTACCATTTGAATATATCTGAAAGATGGATGTAGTTAATAATAGGGTAACTTCAAATATATAAAATAAATTAATTAGTTTACAATAAATACAACAGTATTTTATTTACATAAAAATAACAAAAAATTGTAGAAAATATACAGTGATTATACTATATAGTTTGCCAAGAGTCATAGAAAGTATTCACTGATTATACAATATAGATTACTTATATATGAGCTATACAAGGAATATACATTATGATACACTTAAAATTTGAAGAAAACTTGAGAATACAAGAAATATACACTGACTGTACTGAGAATGGCCATCTCAAAAAATGAATATAGCTTGACTATGCATGAAATATACATTGACTATACATGACTATACAACGAATGACCATTTCTTTAGTTATTACTTTGACCGAATGTCCATCTACTATAATTATCCATTAATAACAAAGGTAAATTAGGAACTAAATGATAAATTATCTTTTGATTTTTAAATTGGACAACTAAAAATAAATATCTATTTTAAATATAATAGACAAGTAAACATGGACGGAGTAATATATTTTCAACATATAGCAATGGATAGTCATCAAATGTTAGGTGGTCTTTCATTTTAATTAATATGGCTTTTTGCACAAGATTGGACTTCACGAAATAGGCAAGAAACTATATATACAATGGGAACGTCTAATGTTCTTTTGTCAAATTCTTACATTTCTCAATATTATATATTTAGTAGAATTCACTAGGAAATTTCTTAATTCACAAGTAGTTGAGTATTTTATATAAGATAAGAAGAATTTGTGATTTTGTTATTGTTATGTCAAAGAGTGTCTTTTGTTCCTTTGGTTTAGTTGAGATACTCTTAACTTTCTTTTGTTTTTCCAAAGGATCGAAATGGCTAGTTATTGTGTTTTTATCATCAAGAAACAAACAAATTTTCAACCTCTTGGCTCACAAATCTTCAATTCATACATATTATAATCCAATATTACCAACAAATCTTGATAATCTTTTCTTCTTCAGATGGATTCAGTAAATCGACATGTTGTGACCCCGAGTAAGAGCAGATTGGCTCGCGCTTTTGCTAGCGTTTTGCATATTCAAGCTGTGACAGGAAGAAATCGAAGGCCAAAATCTCAAGATAAGTTGAAAAACGAAGTTGAAAGAGTAAAGAATTACACATCAGATCGAGCAGCTAGAGAAGCTTTATTAGCCAAGCTATTCGCCAATATTTCAACTATTAAAGCTGCATATGCCCTGCTGCAGTTTGCTCAATCGCCATATGACCCTGATTTTATTCTGTCTGCTGATGAAATGATTGTGTCTGAGCTGAAAAGTTTGTCTGAATTAAAACAATGCTACTTGAAGCATCAACTTGATGATCGTTCCCCGGAGACCACACAGGTTTTAGCAGAAATTAAGGAGCAGAAGAGCATTTTAACAACGTACGAAGTCATGGGAAATAAGTTGGATTCTCAGCTTAAACTCAAAGATTCTGAAATTATATTTCTCAAAGAGAAATTGGATGAGGCTAATAAAGAGAACAATTTGCTTGAAAAGAAATTGAGTTTAATTGACAACTTTCATGTGTCAAAATTGAGTATCAACAATTTTACAATGTTCTTTCGACAGACAATTAAATCGATATGGAGCTTTGTTGCATTGCTGTGTAGAGAGATGGAATATGCAGGATGGGATTTAGATGCTGCAGCCTCGTCTATTCAACCGGGTACAATGTTCTTAAAACCAAATGACAAATACTACGCGTTCGAATCATTTGTTTGTCAGGAGATGTTTGATGATTTCAACTATCCATACTTCTCTGTATGTAACAAGTCCATGACAGAGCAGATGAAACAACCAAATATATTTTTCAACAAATTCTTGGAACTGAGATCTGTTATCCCAGCAGATTACTTAGCTAGGAAGCCAAAAACAACATTCGGCAAGTTTTGTTGTGCAAAGTACTTGAAACTTATCCATCCAAAACTGGAAATATCCCTTTTTGGCAATTTGGATCATAGGAATTTACTCAATTCTAATGAGTTCCCAAAGACACATTTCTTTTTCACATTCAGTGAAATGGCAAAGCATATTTGGTTACTCCATTGTCTTGCTTTTTCTTTCAGTCCTGAAGCTTCCGTATTTCAAGTGAGGAAAGGGTGTAGATTTTCCGATGTTTACATGGAAAGTGTTAATGGAGAAGAAGCATTCTTAAAGTCCAACAGATCATCTCAAATTGAACTTCGTGTGGGATTCACAGTGATTCCGGGGTTCAGGGTTGGTAACAGTGTTGTTCAGTGTCAAATATATCTCTGTTGATGAAAAGTAGTTTAGATAGAGTGTTTTGGTGAATCAAAAGCAGTCCAAATATAAAAGCATATACACTGTTTATATGTCAATAGGGATACCATGCAGATTATAGTGTCTGTGGGAAGAAGGAACAACCTTGAAACTGTTTTCCTATGGATGTTAGTTGGATTTGTGTTTCTGTTTTTGCATTCCATCAAAAGATTTTGTATAATAGGTAGACGGTGATATGTGGAGGAATTTTTAGTTGAACATTGATATGTTGTATAATCCTGAGACTCTTGGCATCATTTATTGAAAATGTGATTACTTATATATACTTACAACGTAAAAGTTATCTATCACATTCTAATGAATTCTAAGAGGGCGCGGCTCAAAGAAGTGAGTATGTAGCAACCTGATTGATCTCTCTATACCAACGTTAAGTTTTATCTTGAGGTCGGTTGAGAAGCTCTCGAATCTTATCAGCTTCTTTTGCAATTATCCGGGGAGTTAGATTGCCATTTTTGACGCTCAACCAGTAACAGGAATCAAATTTAGTTATAATGTTGTTATAGTCCCTTCCCTTGCACCAAGAAATAACATAAAGCATGATCATAGCTTTCCCTTGTCCTAGTTGCTAGTGTCCTGGCCTAGTACTAGAATGTAAACTACTCCCTCTGTCCCATTTTGTGTTTTATGTGACACCCTTTGACTTGACATGACATTTAAGAAAAAAGGAAGACTTTTAAAACTTATGACCTAAAATCATGCTTAGAAAGTTAAATTATTTTTAATTTGAATAAAGTGAACATCTTTTTGGGGATGAACCAAAAAAGAAAGAATGTCACATAAAATAGGACAAAGGGAGTAATATCATTTGACTTTTCATATTCTTAATGATCCCCTCTCCTCCACAAACTTCACTTTTACAACTTCCATTTTTGATAATTTGTATGAACGGAGGAGGAGGTTCAGACCATTTGATAACAATTACTTCTTCCGTTTCAAAAGAATGACCTAGTTTGACTTGACGTGAAAAGTTTAAGAAAGTAAATAAGACTTTGTGATCTTGTGGTTGTAAATTAAAGTTGTGTCAAATGTATCATGTCATATGAAAAGTTGAAATTAAAATGTTAGTAAAAAAGTAAAGAGGTCATTTTTATTGAAACAGACTAAAATAGAAAGTAAGTCATTCCTTTTTAAATAGGAGGAGTACTTTAAAGTTGGATTGTACTGTTCATGAGCATAATAATATCATTCCAAGTCGGGTAAAGCATGATGTTCTTGAATTGATATTTGACAATGTGGACTACATTGAAAGTAATAAGAGACATGAATATGTTGGTATTAGTTCTTTCAGAACCATATTTTGCCTTGCATCTAGTTCTTTATATTTCCCATGATGCAATCGCAGTAAGGCATCTAGTAATGAGGCAACTCACCAGCTAGTTATGAGCATTCAATATGACATAGTAGTACATGGAATGCCTAGAGGACCACAAAGTAGATTCCATAGTTCTTGGGCAAAGTTATTATAGACTAAAACATGTTCAATGGTTTCAACATTAGGTTTTTTGCCATAACAACATCTAGAGGGGATTGGCATCCCAAATCTAAATACTCTGTCATTAATAAGGATCCTGTCTCTAAGAACTCTCAAGAATATGAAATTCATTTTAAAGGGAACATTCTTATGCCAAGTGTTGGAGTTCATCCATGATCTTTGTGTTTTTTCCTCTGAAAAGCTGCCAAGCTGATACTGTTGAGAAGAGGCAGGCCCTTGTAGTCAAGTGCCCAAATAGGTCTGTCAAAGGTATTAGGGTCGGCCCCTTATTATGATAGTGAACATTCTACTTAAAAATGAAAAACGACTCTCCATATAAGTACTTATATCGTCTGTAACAATTGTTGAGACAGATTAAATGTGCATACTGATAATTTGGGAAAGAATGTTGGGAGGAAGGCGCCAATCCAACTCTTATCCGCTCCATTGTCCATTTTTGCAACCATATGATAGTTTTATGTTATAAGGCTAGACCCCTTCTGATGAGAATTTGACCAAAGGGCCTAGTGTTGTCTAGTTGTCATAAAACATAATTTATTTATTTTTAATTTCCAAATAATATGTTCATCTACTTTTGTTTTGATATATGAAAATAGTGTTTTCAAGATTGAGATTGGTTGAGCTATCCTTTTTTTTTTTTGTTAAAGTATGGAATCTAGGATCATATTTAGCCATCAGGAAGTCCTTCCATAAAGATTGATTTGTTTTCAAGTTTCAATACTTCTTAGTTGTAGAGGCATTCCACACATCTTGAAGTTTTCTAAAATTAACCCACCTTACACATATGTAAACAAAGTTCATCCATAATGTTTCCTTTCAGATAAGCTATCCTAGAAAATCTTGCAGTCATTTTTTTCTAGTTAAACTGGTGGTTCTCTTAAAGGGTGAAATGCAGTTAGCATTTGATTAAGTAAATCCATAAGAATGTGTCTCATTAGGACATTCCTGCCACCAGGGGAGAGTAGCTCAGAATGTCACCCATTGATCATGTTGCACACTTTACTCATCCATCATGTTTGAAAATAAGACAAATTTTCCTCCTATGTTTAGAGATAGTTAGCTTAAGCTTTTGATGTTATCGAACAGGGTTCCCTTGTTGATGTTGATTCTATACATCCTTTATAACATCTAGGAATTCACTCTGTTCAATCCACATGTTGCAGACTTGAAGTATTTGAAATGTTGCTCAAGTTTACTATCAAAGTGAATGAAAAGGAAAACATGTTTAAGCAAACTCTGGCTAAATGAGTCACTAAAATCTAAGGAAAATGATCAAAGCACTTAGTGTAGTATAACAATCTATCAAGCCTTTTCAATGTGGTATTAGGATCAAACCTATTATTACACCTACTAAAGGTGAAACCAAAATATATCCAACATCATGTAGACCAGCTTCCATCTTGTAATTTAAAAGTTAAAACTTTAATCAATCAACTACCACCAAGCTTTTCATCCATCTCTGACATAACATCAGTGTCCCTTGAGAAAGCCAAAAGAGTCAAAAACCATGAATTAGATTTTATAGATGAGTAATTTCATCTGAGAGAGTCTTCCATAGAGCAATTATATATTTGGTATAAAACTTTTATTATATGAAAGATATGTGAGGTATTAATTTGGAGAAGCATGCATGCTACTCATTTGTTCTGTGTTTTTCAAAATATTTACTCCATAGTAACCATATTTTGCTGTTAGAGCTTAAAGAAACATTCATATACCAAGTTGTCTCATAAACCAGCTGATATGTTCAGATTTTATAAGAGGTACCTCAAGGGTGAGGCTAGTAAAATTATTGCTTTATCCTCAAATTTTTTTAAGGTGTAAAAAAATTTAATAATGAATTTTATAATTTTATTCTATTGGACATTATTGAAGATGGTAAAAAAAAATACAAAATCTATATTAAAACTAAATAAAAAAATAAAAACGATCTATTATTTAATGTAAATATTTTAGAAATTTGAACTTAAATTAGTCAAATATTCATAGTAATAAATAATATTTTTACAATAATATCCAAGAAAATGCATTGAAAACATATGGCTAACATCTTATTAATTTGAATTCCCAACTATGATAAATAATAATATCATAATTATGATACCATACTAAAAATAATATTATGAATGGGCTTGGATTAGTCTTAACGGAGTAGCTTCAAATCAAATTAACGGTCTATATTTGATATTTGGTTCCCATCTCCATTTTTTATTTCTATATCTCTCCCTACCTTTCTATTATATGTTACAATATCTCTCGATTTAGGTTGATTATAAAGATTTTCATTATAATTGTTAACTTAAATTTTCTGTCAAAGAAATAAATACTTTGTTGTTGAACTAGTGAAACAACCTCTTCATTAGTATTTTCATTGATTCGGATTTCATGAACTTCTCTAATGTATCTCCTATCAAATTCCAGTGATTTCTCCGAAATTTTTGACTAAATTTACATGTTTGAGTAAATATAATCCAGATATGTCTAGCATGATTTTATAACTATACCGAAATGATCTAATTTCAAGGAGAAATTATATTTGTGATTTCAAAAACATTCCTTAAAGTTAGATTACCATTTTATTCCTACGTTAAATTAGAATGTTACTATTCTTCATAGATATTCATCTATTTCTCCTACATGTATATTAATCTTCTTTATCTTCACTAGCTATATAAACTTACCCATACCCCACTTAACACTCAAATGTAACTCAGAAAAGAATATATGTTATATCATATTTCATCATTGCTAACCAAAAAATATTCAGGGGTGAATGAGATGATTAAGACGAGCTAAATTTTGTCAGAGATTTCGCAAAAGAGATGAACAGTAGAATTTTTTCAGAAGAAATTATCAATATTTTACTATTAAAAAATATATGATTATATATGTACGACTTGATTATACATGTGTAACTTGATAAATATTTATAATCAACTAATATCAATCTCAAAACGATAATGCATAAATAAAAGTTCAAAAAAGAAAAGTTTTTTGTTAAACAACAAGCAAACAAGCAAACAAGAAAAAAGAACAATTGATATTTAGATTCATTTTCTTGAGGAACTTGTGAGTGAGAGATATCAATTCCACAAATAGTTTTTCTAAGATAATTACTCCTATCTTTGATAGTTATGTGTTCATAGGTGAATAAATAGTGATATTATAACTGAAATTAAGTTACATGATGTCATAGTCATATAGAATGATCTTTCTAAGCCAGGCAAGATAGGTCAATATGTATATCTTTATGAAACTATAAATCAAATTGTTTTCGCTGTCGAAGTTCAAATGGATTTAAGTGGGAATATTTAATGATAATGGATTAGTTTTTATTTTCACTAATACACCATACGAATTAATTCACATTGACATTGCATGTCCAAGTGGGAGTAACTTACCATTTGATAAATTAATTTGTCAATCTCAACCTCCATGAACAAGATAGCCACAAATTTCCAATCACCGATTTGAGATCGAAGAAAAAGTATTTATAGTTACTCTAGGTGATGAAGAGCCAAGAAATATAAATGAGGCTCTTATATGCGCCGTAAAAAAATGGTTAAAAGCAATGGAGGAGGAGATTGAGTCTAAGAAATCTAACCAAGTGCGAAAACTAGTTGAGCTACCTATAGGTTGAAAAGCTATTGGAAATAAACGGATTCCTAAAATACAGTGTAAGGCTGATGGTAGTATTGAAAGATTCAAACCTCGCCTAGTAGCTAAGGGGTACACACAACAGGAAGGAATTGATTATAAAATAAAAAAAATTCACCTATTGTATGCTTTACTTCAGTAAGATTAATTTTGTCTATAATGGCTATGTTGAATTTTGAATTACATTAAATAAATGTGAAAATTGTGTTCTGAATGGAGAACTAGAAGAAGAAATGTATATGGAACAACCTATAGATTTTATGAAAAAGGGCAAAAAAATAAAGTATGTCGACTTCAAAGATCAGTTTATGACCTTAAGCAATCTTCTAGACGATGGTACTTACATTTTCATGATGTGATCATATTTTATGAATTTGTTATGATTCATGAATATCATTGTATGTATATCAAAAGATTTAAAGATAAGTTTGTGAGATTCTCATTATATGTAGACGACATATTAATATCTTGAAGTGACATTGATTTTGTAAAAGATATAAAAGAGTGGTTCTCATCTACTTTTGAGATGAAAATATGAGTGAAGCACCATATATTCTTTGAGTTAAGATTTTAAGAGATTGTTCAAAGAAATCATTATTTTTTTCACGAGAGTCTTACACTAAGAAAGTTCTTGAACGTTTTAATATGCAAGACAACAAACCCATAAATATTCAATTTTTAAAAGTGAAGCTTTGAACCAAATGTTGTGCCCTAAGACTCCACATGAGAAGGAACAAATGAGAAACGTTTCTTATGCTAATGCAGTTGGAAGTCTTATGTATGATATAATGTGTACTGAGCCAGATATTTGTTATGTAGTTGGGTTGGTTAGTAGATACCAATTTGATCTAGGACCGCAACATTAAAAAGAAGTTAAAAGGATATTGAGGTATCTCAAAGGCACCGTTAACTATTCCATATGTTATCAAGAAAATGATCTACTACTCAAAGGCTACACAAATGATGACTGGGGAGGAAATTTAGATGTGAAAAAAATCCATCTTTGGATATCCATTCTAGCTTAACAATGATGCCATATAATGGAGTAGCAAGAAATAGTCATGCATAAACCTGTTCACTATAAAAGTTGAATTTGTAGCCTATCATCTACTATGCAAGAAGCTGCTTGATTTAAGCATTTTTCGATTCATTTAGGTGTATATAACAATGTTGTTGAGCTTGTCACAATTGATGGTGATTGTAATGACCCAACCCGCTAGTGATATTATCCACTTTGGGTCTAGGCCCCCACGGCTTTAAAACACGTCACTAGTAGGTAAGACTTGTTTACTTATATACCCAGCATTTCTCTTGTGTTTTATCGATGCGGGACTTCTCATCTTAAGATGGGTTGTTAAATACATCCCTCTATGGAGTCAATATCCTTGTTAAGATTTTTTCCACCATATGAGATTCTCCTAAACTCAGAGGTTTGCCCCCCCTCACCGGGATTCACCTAAACTCAGTTGAAATTTGAGCCAAATCGACAAGGCTGACAAAGGAGAGGCTTTGATACCATCTGTAACGACTTAGCCTACTAGTGATATTGTCCGCTTTGGGCCTAGGCCTGCAGGGCTTTAAAATGCGTCACTTGTAGGTAAAGCATGTTTACTTATATACCCAACATCTCTCGTGTGTTTTGCCGAAGTGGGACTTCTTATCTTAAGATGGGTTGTTAAAGTGATAGTTAGACTACAATAGCCTACACAAAAGATTCAAAGTACCATGAAAAGACGAAACATATTGACATAAAGTATAATTTTATAAGAGACATGGTAGTACAAAAGGAAGTGAACATAAAATACATATCTACGCATTAAATGATATCAGATCCCTTAACGAAACCCATAGCATGTGATGCTTATGAGAGACATATGAAGTAATTGAATTTACATAGATGTTGATGTATTTATATTTATTTTTCCCAAGCTTATTCATGTAAATTCACATTATTGAAGTTAATGTTGATTGATACCAAATTTTTTATTCTTGTTATTTCA
>JBCEWC010019066.1:0-11617 GCA_038996855.1 Solanum aculeatissimum
GCTATGATGGCTTGATCGAGGGTCTTCGGGTCCTCTTTCGCCATGTCACATCTAGGCCCCCCTTCGGGTCGTGACAAATAGAACGGGTGTGATTCACAATATCCAGATAAGATCAACCCAAAGTCACCAATGAATGTGTACCAATCCTCAGTTGTGGTCTTAGGACACATACAAAGTAACAAATCCGCTCCTCCTCTATCGATTGAATGGTTGTGGCATACCTTGAGAGCTCTTAAAACCTTGCCTCATATTGAGTCAGTGTCATCGAGCCCTGCTCCAAACGAATGGATTGATGACGTCTATCCCAGAGGATCCTAGGAATGAATCTAGTCATAAATGCCTCAAAAAACTCTGCCCAAGTCACAGGCAGTGCATTGGCCAATATGGTATCCCTGAAAGTCTACCACCACTGTCTAGCTGGCCCATCTAACTGATAGGTCGTAAACTCTACGCCCCTGGACTCTAGTAACCTCATGAAAACTCTCCATATAGTTGTCATAAACTCCTGAGCGTCCTCGCCGTCCACCCCTGAATACCTCGGTGGATTCATTCTCAGAAAATAGCTAAGCACCCGCTGATCCTGGAAAGGTGTGGCTCCCTCTGGCTGTGCAACCGGAGCCTCTGGAGTGGCGTGCTCTACTGGGGCCTATGTTGGAGGAATTGGGACTACTTCTTGACCCTCTTGTATGCCACCAAGTGCCACTAACAACTATCTAATAGCTGCCTGTACCTCAGGTGTAATCACGAAAATGGTTGGGACCTGAGGGTGAACTGGTGCCTCCAGTGGTGGGGGAGCTGGGGCATCCTATATTTTCTCTATGTGGTCTGACAATTGCTCCCTATCGGGGACTAACGGTGCAACCCAACCTCTACCAAGGGTTTGACCTCCGCACGACATATCTGTGAAAGAGTGAAACAATCAAATTCTAAGGAGTCAACGGAAAATTAACAACATTGCACAAGCAAAATCAATAACAGGGAGTTTTCTAAGAATCCTGTAGCCTTCTGAAGATAGGTTGCGGATGTCTTTGCACCCATCCACAAAACTCTACTAAATGGTAGTTTTGTACAAATGAGACCAGTGAACCTAAAGCTCTACTACAAACTTATCGCGATTCGACCTTTCAGGTCATGATGGGTTCCTATTAGGTCCCATCTATAGGCAAGACAACCTAATACCCACGTTACCTGTCCTGAATGACTAATCATAATGGTAACTAGCAACATACAAAACAAACCAACAACAACCTACCCTAGAACCTGGAAGTCACCTGTACAGAGCTACTATAAACTTAAAATAACAATGTACATATATATTTATACATAACCAGAATAAGATCCAACGCATACAAGCCAAAACTATAATACATAAGGCTAATGTCCGAATACAAAAGACGGCCAGAAGAACAAAAGGAGACTGTAGAATATCTGAGTTGTTGATGCTCATAAAAGTCTCCTAAAGTGTCTGTGAAGCCCCAAGATCAACGTCCACGGCTAGTACTTGAACCTACCATGAGCAAATGCAGAAAAGTAGGTGTAAGTACCGGTGAAAGGCACCCAGTATGCTTCATCGGCCGACTGAGTAAAATATAGTATATACGGTAAGAATAAAAGTAATAAAATGCAGTCATGCAAGCTATCTGAACCATGGGGAAAGATATAAACGTGTTTGGAGAACACCAAAACCCCAACTGAATGAAACCAAGCAAAGTACAATGATACCAACTGAGCTATTTTTCGCAAACCAACTATGTAATCACACTGATTTTGACATTTTCTGATCCAACGGTGTATTCAAAATTCCCAACGGAGCTCGTTATGATAAAATGAGGGTCTCACTTCTTTTCAGCTAATTTTAGTTAAAAGAACTGAGGGGGCCAAAATGCAGTAGGAAGTACTTTCCATCCAACAAAAGGTTATTCTGACCCAAAGTTTATGTTTCTGAGCTAACCGTGCTATTAGAATTCCCTTTTGAGCATGTTTTCCTAGGTTATCATCAAAAATAACTTTTTAGCTTATTATTGAATTGATTTCGTAAATTCTCAACTAAACTTACATCGAAAACCCTAAATCTTGGGGCAATCATGCCCCTAGCCTAATTTGGTCATTTTAGAGCTAATAGAACTGTCAGAATTTCATTCTGAAGTCGTTTACTAGGACTTTACTAGAAAATTGGTTTTATAGTTATAACCTTCCATTCAACTCAATAAAACTGCATAACTCTCAAATGATTTACCCAAAAACCACACTAACAGTACCAACAAGTCAAAAATAGCCTGGGATCACTATGCACTTTCTCAAATTGCTAAAATAATTGCAGAAACACAAAAATGACTTGGAGGGTCATTGCAAAGATGCCCTTATGTAACAACCCAAAACGTTTTGATAAATATACTTATGATTGGAATTCTATGATGTACTACAAGCCATGGTTGAGTTTTGGTAGCCACGGGTTGAGTTTAAGTGGCTGAATGCAAATTGGGCTAGTTAGTGGCCTAGAGGGAATGTTTCGGCAGTGTACTTCAAACAGTCATAACCTTTGATGTAAGATGAACCATATGGGCTACTGTATATCAAATTGAAGATCTTTTAGTTAGCTTTTCAAAAAAAGTGGTTTCACACAATTTGGACTTCGGATGAGGGAGAGATGGCCTAAACAGTGAGACTGCCTAAAATTTGGAAGCCATTGGAAATAGGCTCAGAAACGTGGCCAAGGACTTTGGAACGGGTCGTGAAACTTTTTACGATCCTTTTAGTGCCTGGTGGGATGTTCTAGTGAGCTTGGGGTGGATTGGAACCACCCCTAAGCTAAGTATAGGTTGACGGGACCTTTAACGGGTCGTTTGGCATTTAACGAGCTGTCCACTGTCCCGTGAAGTTGGACAGTGGCTAGGCCAAGGCTTGGGCATGATTTTCGAGTTTAAGGGAGGTTAGACGGTAGGTGACACGGGTCGTCTCACCTTAGACGGTCCGTTTGGTTGCTCGTCAAACGTAACAGAAAGTCCTCCGAGAGTTCACTCGTAGATTTGGCTAAGTTCATCTTGACGGCATGGTAAACGGTCTGTGAGACTGTTGACGGCTCGTGAACAGTGCCTTGAAGTGTTCCAGTGAGCTCGTTTTGGCTCGGAGTTGAAGCATTTCATGCAAGACGATTTCATGGCATATTGATATATGCAAAGACGTTCATTTCAATATCTCTAAATGGTGATAATTGCTCATCGGGTTTTGATAAAGACCAAAGATCTTGAGTGATCGATCCGGCAGAACAACTCAAAAGATAAAGGAGTATCGTTAATCTCTTCATGCTCGTTCCAAGCTCGAAGTACCATTTGTACAAATAAGAATCCTCTTTGTTACATGATTTCTTCTTCATATAGATAGATATAGGATCTATGGGGCAATTAATTAGAAGTACATTTTATGCTACAACCCTTACTTTTGTTCTTTTTGGCATCTGTTATTTTGGCACAAATCTTTTTGGTTCTTAAAAAGAAAGAGTTCGAGAAGGTTTAATTTGTCCTTTCTTATATTCACTCCTATATATATATGTGCCCTTGCCATGTAGGTTGTTATAGGTTCATTTGCATATGCATTTGCATGCCCGCATACTTAGTACTTAATTGTGCTAACCCATACTCTTGTCTACATGTTTTAACCATGTAGGTACCGGCGACGATCCCTATCTACCTTTGCACGTCAAGTGATTATCTTGAAGACTTGTGCTTGTGGTGAGCCCTTTTTTTCAAGGGCAATAGCCACCTTTTATCTACCTAGTTTTGTTATGTTATTTTTCTTTACTTATGTATTGAGGGTGAGCCTCAAACTATGTCGAGGCCCCGCTTTTTCTATATAGAGGCTTGTTGGAAAAACTAAACTCTTATATGTTGGATTGTAATTATTGAATATTATGATTATGGAATGCTATGCTTATGAGCCTTGATTATGGAATGGTATTGTTTATGCTTATGACTTGATGTTGGGAATTGTATTTGACTCAATGCTTATGTAGATAGTCCCATAATCCCAGTGTTCCCCCATAGCTTGAGTCGTACTTACCTGTCCCCTTAGAGATAATTGTTATGTGCTATGTGAATTCATGTTTATCCCATTCCCAGCAACATCCCCATAGCTTGAGTCCAAAGTCCTGTTTCCCTTAGAGCTTATGTGTTATGTGTTTTGCTTTCGCGTTTCTGAACCGATGATGTGTGTGATGATTCTATGATGGCTTGATCGAGGACTTTCAGGTTCTCCTTCGTCATATCACATCTAAGCCCCTATCCGGGTCGTGACACCTATCCACAATCTCCCATATCAAATCATGTTGCTTTTGAGACCTTGACAAACCAGTGATGAAATCCATATTAGTCATCTCCCCCTTCCATTCAGCAATCTCAAAGTTCTGGGCCAATCTACAAGGACTTTGTGCTCAACATTGACTTGTTGACAATTTGAGAATTTGGAGACAAACTCAGCAATATCCCTCTTCATTCCACTCCACCAATAAACTTCTCTTAAGTCATGCTTCATTTTGGTAGAGCCAGGGTGAATATAATATCTTGAATTATGAGCTTCAACCATAATTCTACCTCAAACACTGTCGATATTCAGGACACATAGTGTACTCTGGAATCTCAACACACTATCTCTCCTTACGGAGAAAACCATAACCTTTTGTTTATGGAAAAATTCCTTCAACTGAAGTAGGCAGGATCTTGGTCTTGCTTCTCTTTCACCTCTGCCACTAAAGATGAAGCAAACCTATTTTGGATATTAACTCCATCTTCATCATTCTCCTCAATCTGCAATCTCGATCAAGCTAGTCTATGCACTTTTTAGCAAATCCTTTCTTTCCTTCCTCCACATGGGAAAAACTACCCATAGATATCCTTCTAATAGAATCAGTAATAATGTTAGCCTTACCTAGGTGGTAGAGAATGTTCATGTCATAATCCATGAGCAACTCCAACCATCTGTTCTGCCTCAGCTCTTTCTGGCTGAAGATATATTGCAGACTCTTGTGGTCTGTAAACACGTCCATATGCACTCTATATAAGTATTGGCACCAAATCTTAAGGGCAAATACTACAGTTGCCAACTCAAGATCATAGGTCGGATAATTTCTTTCATTAACCTTAAGACATCTAGAAGCATAATCCACCACTTTTCCTCTTTGCATCAACACATAACCCAATCTAACTCTAGACGCATCATAATATATCACAAAATCCTCGGTTCTATCAGGCAAGGTCAAACTGGTATAGTAGTCAACCTTGTTTTCAACTGTTGGAAGATTTTCTCATATTCATCAGACCATTAGAACTTGACCTTCTTCTATGTCAATCTAGTCAATGGTGAGGATATGGATGAAAATCCTTCAACAAATCTATGATAGTAGCCTGCCAAACCTAAGAAGCTCCTCATGTCGGTTGGAGATGTGGGTCTAGGCTAATTCTTAACCGCCTTAATCTTTTGAGTGTCTGCTTGAATACCATCGCCTGAGATAATATGGCATAGAAAATCCATAGACTTAAGCCAAGAGTCGTACTTCAAAAACCTTGCATATAATTCATTATCTTTGAGAGTCTGTATAACAATTCTAAGATGGTTAGCATGCTCCTCCGCATCTCTAGAATATTCCAAAATGTCATTGATAAACATGATCTCAAACATATCGAGGTACTATCTGAATATTCTGTTCATCAAATCCACGAAGACTGTAGGTGCATTAGTCAACCTAAAGTACATGACCAAGAACTCAAAATGGCCATACGGGTCCTAAAGGCTATTTTCGGGATGTCATATTCGCTTACCTTCAACTGATGGTAACTAGATCTAAGGTCTATCTTTGAGAAATAAGAAGCACCCTGAAGTTGGTCAAATAAGTCATCTATCCTGGGGAGAGGATATTTGTTCTTTATCGTGACCTTTTTCAGTTGCCTATAAACTATACATATTCTAAGAGATCGATCGTCATTTTGCAGAAAGAGGACATGACCACCCCAAGGAGAAACACTTGGCCTAATAAAGCCCTTTTTTAGCAAATATTTCGGTTGCTCTTTCAACTCAGCAGAGGTCATTTTATAAGGTGAAATAGAGATAAGTGGAGTATCATGGAGAATATCAATCCCAAAGTCAATTTCCCTATCAGGAAAGACTTTAGGTAAATCCTCCAAAAACACTTTAGGAAACTCATTTACAATCGAGACTAACTCAAAAGGTGGAGGCTCAACATCATCAGTCTTAACGCACACGAGGTGATAGAAACATCATTGATAGGATATAAACTTACCCTTAGGTGCAGCAGAATTCCCTTTCAACTCTAGGACCAATTCATTCAAGAATTTGAATTTGACAGTTCAGGTTCTATAATCAATGGAGGCATAGAAGGCATGAAGCCAATCCATGCCAAGGATGACATCAAAGTCAATCAAATCCAACTCTATCAGATCAGCAAAGGTATCTCTATGATAGACGGATACTACAGAATCTCTGTAGACTCTCTCATCTAGGATAGACTCAGCAACAAAAGTAAAAACAACAAAGGGTTCCAACAAATGCTCAGGAAAGAATCTCAAATCTACTAGCCACATAGGGAGTTACAAAAGATAGAGTGACACCCAAATAGAGCAATGCATAACAATCAAAGTAAAATACTCAAAGCATACCAGTCACTACATCTGGTGTAATTTTCTAATCTTGTTGATTTCCCATTGCATATAGATGATTTTCTCTTTCGCCTATACCCGTAGGGGTACCCCTCTGATTATCGTTGGTTGGTGGTATTGCTGAGGACTGAGCTTTATTATCTCCTTCACCTCAACTTCTCATAGGACACTCTTTCTAGAAGTAACCAGTCTGTCCACATCTATAGCAAGCATTTGTCCCCTCACAAAACTCACCTAGATGGAGTTTGCCATACTTTCCATATAGTGGCTTCCCCCTCGAACTTTAAGTTACAGTAGATTGGGATTGAGAACCTTAAGTCCTAAAATTCTGATGTCCTTGGACTTCTGATCATATGTTTTACTTTAAGTTGGTGGAATAGTCGAGCATGATGCACAACCTGAAGGCCTCTTATAAATAAAGGACTTATCTCCCTTACTCTGATTATGATGGCTAGATCCAGACCCTGCTGACTTAGCCTTCTTGCTCAAATATTCCTCCCTATCCCTCTTCTTATCCTCCTCAAGTTGTTATATATATTATATAAACTAGAGATATTTATGCTTGGGATCAACAATGTCGCCTTGCACTCCTTTTTCACATGCTTGCCAAAGCCAGATATAAACTTCCTTATTCTTGCCCTTATGTCTCGGACTATCTTTGGAACATACCTGAATAGTTGTATGAACTTAAAGTTGTACTCTTTGACGATCAACCCTTCTTGTTTCAGGTTTACAAACACTTTGATCTTTGCCTCTCTCAACTAGTAGGGAAAGAAATGATCAAGAAACACACTCTTAAACTTACCCTACTTAGCAGGCTCAACATCCTCACCTCGACCCTCTTTCCACTTTTGTACAAAATATTCATCACATCCTTGAGTTGGTAGGAAGAAAGTTCAACTTCCTCAATCTCAATCGCATGCATAGCTTTCAACACCTTCCACATTTCATCAATAAAATTCTAGGGATCTTTCTCAACCTTGGGCCCTGTGAAGACTGGTGAGTTCATCCTAAAAAAATCTCTAAGTCTCATTGCCACAGTCAGCTCTTTGGAGCTAAAACTGGGAGCCTGTAAAATCTGATTCCCAATCTGGGCGGCTACCAGCTGGGTGAGCATAGTGATATCTCCTCTAAAATCAACCTTCATAGTAGGAGCAAATGAAGTCGTAGGTGCCTGGGGAGCCACGACAGCTCTAGAGGGTTAACCTCAACCTTTTGTCTCCATTTAAGTAAGTACCTTCGATGGGGGATTCTTAGTGTTTCTAGCTAAAGCATCTCTTCGGGTGGTAGTATGCTTGTTAGGCATGATCTGCAAATGTGTAACACATGAGTAAGAAAAGAGCTTCCATAGAGTTTAACTCTATAACACGAATCAGAATATGAAAAAAATATATAACCATTAACGTCCTATAGCCTCCTGCTTATAAAGTATGGTGCACAACATACTCATAAATAAAACTCTACTAGACACAGTTTGGTAGACTCCCTAGGACTCTTGAACTCTGTGCTTTGATACCAAGTTTGTCACGCCCTAGGAGGGTACCCTAGATGTTGTCGACAGTCAGAGACTATTGCTAGTCCCCAAGCGAACCACTTGACCTCATCATATTCATACAATCATAATTTAATATATTAGCAGAAGACTTAAGAAAGATAACGAGGTAAAAAATCTTATTTAAATATAACCAAATCAAATCAACAAGACTAGTGCGAAAGAAACTAGACCAAAACAGTATCCAAATCAAACCAATCACCACTACTCTATGAAGCCTCTAACAATCTGACTAAGTGGTGCCAATGGCAGGTCCATGGCTACCTCAAAATAGAAATAAAATGCTAAACTCAAATCTAGAAGACAAACATAATATCCTCCGAAAGTGGGAGAGGGCTCACCAATCAATTTATCGTAAATGGGTCCTCAATGGTACGCTAGTTTAGAAACACTAGTACCTATCTTTGCATCATAAAAAGATGCAGGCCCAAAATGATGTTAGTACATGGAATGTATGAGTATGTAAAATGGATGAATAAAACAAGTAAATTTAGAATAACATCAACTTAAATAACTTAAATCAAGAAGTAAGAAACTCAATCAGAATATCAAGAGTCTAAAGTAAGAATACAGTTAGACAATGACCACTCATATACCCTCCAATCTAATCTACTTAGACTACTATCAAGACTTATATTAGGTGTTTCTCTAACTAACAACCATCACCTATTAGTCGGTGATGATACAATAAAGTGATGTCATTATCACATTTATCAAATACTTTGCAAAGGTAAAGGACATCCCATTAGTTGATTCACAATCAAGAACATCAAGTCCTCTTTTAGGATAATAGGGAAACATTAGGTTTTACAATTTGATCCTTTTCCATGTTTGCTCCGTAGTTATTGAGTTTGAGTTGTTACTTATTCTCTCTCAATTCTGTGCGTAATACTCCTCTCAAGACTCAACATGCTCATAAGACATATATCCTATGGTTAACTCATTCAATTAGTCTTATTGGACATTTGTCAACTTAATTCATTGCATCAACTCTTTGATTCAGAGCATTCTCATAGGATTAGTTCATAAATCATTAAGATTTTCAAGACCATCAAGTTCCATCAATATTTTCATCACCATTTTCACATCATAATCACAATCATAGTCATTCATATTATCAAGGCTCTAGACTCATCCCTTAAGTTCATTCATATAAATTTTATTAGGAAACATATAGGGTTTGGGTACTTAAAATAGGAATTCATACAATTTGTTCAATAAACAAGTTTATAGAAATCATTAGTTATATAGTTAAGTAAAATAATTTAAAGGTCATAGATATTTACAAAATAACACCATCATGGGGATATCAACTTCATCACAATTCATCCTATCACAATCATAGGGCATATGGTAGAACAATCTCATGCTTTTGGTTAGCCTTACATACCTGAGCATCAATTTTCTTGAAAAATTAGAGATACTTTCTCAAGCCCTACTCCTTTCCTTTTCTCCCTAACCGCTATTCTCTGAAGGAATTACATGAAAGTGAAAGGAATAAGTGTAGGTTACAGATTTTAAGGCAAAAATGACCTCAAAATGATGAGATTTTGGTCTAGGATAGATTCGAAAAAGACTAAATTTCCCTTAATTTTTAAAAATAAATGTCAAGTACCATGATAGAGCAAATTCGCGACGCAGTCTTGTTCCATTTCAGATTATTTTTTGACAAAAAACATAAAACGAGTTCAGAAATTACTTTTTTATAAAATAATGCATAAACCAATTCATTAAATGCATTTTATGTGTATTTTATATAAATCACATTTATCTAGTGCATTTTATGAACAAAACTTAAAAATGAACTATCACAGAGTAGGTTCGTGATGTGGACTTGTCGCGTACCTTTTTGGTTTTGCAATATTGCTCTGAAAAGATATCTTTTGATCTGGTTGGCCTAAAATTCAATTGAGACCACTTTCTCATACAATTTTTGGTGTTGATCACAATTTTTGCCTCAGATTTTCCAAAAAATATTGGGGATTATGCATTATGTAGAAAATCTCTAATCTAGGGATGTTTTGATAATTTTACAGGGTTTAACATTAAGCTTCTCTATTTGAAATGACAGACAAGGGAACTCCATGAAACTTAACAATCTCCCAAATATACAATTTGGCATAATCCTCTGTAGCATCATTCATCTAAACTGCAAAAAATAAGCTACTTTCGTCATCCATTACACAATCACACAAATCAAATCATATTATTTATGCGACCTCGACAAGCCTGTAATCAAATCTATGTTGATCATCTCCAACTTTCACTCTAGAATCTCTATATTTTGAGTTAACCCTCATGTCATTTGATGTTTAACATTAACATATTGTCAGTTTGAGAACATATAAATGAAGTTAACAATATCTCTTTTCATCCCACTCCATCAATACACATCCTGCAAGTCATGATATATCTTTGTGGAACCTATATATATGGAATATATAGAGCTATGAGCTTTCTCCATAATTCTCTCTCAAATATCATCAACTTTGGGGAGACACAACCTATCTTGGTACCTCAACACACCATCTTTCCCTTTTCATAAAGCATAATATTCTCTCAATGCACATTATCTATCAACTGACATAAAATAGGATCTTAGCCTTAATTTTCCTTCATCTCCACCACAAGAGATGATGCAAACCTATTCTTAAAAATAACTTCACCTTTATCAAAATCTACAAGTTGAACTCGTAATTATGAAAGTCTATGTACTTCTTTAGCTAGTTCCTTGTTATCCTCTTCAACATGACCAGTGCTCCCCAAAGATAACCTATTAAGAGGATTAGAAACAACATTAGCTGTACTTGGGTGGTGGAGAATTCTCATCTCATAGTGTAACAACCCAAATATTTTTGAAATCTACTTATGGTTGGCACTATATGATGTACTAAAAGCCATGGTTGAGGTTTGGTAGTCACGGGTTGAGTTTAAGTGGCCGAATGCAAATTGGGCTAGTAAGTGGCCTAGAGGGACAGTTTTTAAAATAGTCATAACTTTTGATGTGGGATGACCCATGTGAGATACCATATATAACATTGAATTTCTTTGAGTTGGCTTTGCAACACAAGTCGTTTCACTCAATTTGGAGTTCGGTGGAGGGCAATATGGCCTAAACAGTGAGACTATCTGAAATTCGGAAGCCATTGGAGATAGACTTAGAAAAGTGGCCAAGGACATTCACACGGACCGTGAAACTTTGCACGGTCTGTCTAGTGCCTCGTGGAATGTCACAGTGAGCTTGGGGTGGCCTGGAACCACCCCTATACGAAGTCTAACTTAACGAGACCTTAGACGGTCCGTTTGGAGCTAGACGGTTCGTACACTGTCCCGTGAAGGTGGACAGTTGCTAGGCCAAGGCTTGGCCATGATTTTTGAGGCCAAGTGTGGTTAGACGGTG
>JBCEWC010019067.1:0-11616 GCA_038996855.1 Solanum aculeatissimum
TCAATGATTAGATTACTAACAAAAATCATGTAACTGGTGAACGTTTGGTTTTCTACTGAACATGTTTCTAAATATTTAACAGTGTAATTTAGACTAACTTGGCTTTTTTAGTTGTACCTTTGTTTTTATTTTATTGTCTACAGGTCTGGACGTTGTAATACATATGAATGGCGTTGAGGGCGTTGATAGTAAGATCAAGGTATACTGCAGCATCAACTTCCAAGTCTAACCTTGAAGAGGCACAAAGAACAATTACCTATTTGTATTACATATATAGATATCTGAAAGAGTTGTTGAAGGCTTTAGTAGCGGAGTTCCACAACAAAATCTTTGCTCATCGGGACTTTATCCTGATGGTACATGTCGTGTGAACCATTACTGACAACTGAAGAGTTCAGTACCCTTGCAAGTATTTCACGAATAATTATGCTTTTTGAGGCCTTATTTGAGGTATGTCTCTAGCATCTAATGTCCTTCATAAGTTTCAAATTCTAGTGGGCATTGTTTGTTAGGAAAGACAACTTAAGAATATTCTCTATGCATCTTATGCCTTCTACTTTTAGTATTTTTCCTACTCAAGTCACATTCAAGAGAATTATTACAACAAACTCTCAATGTTGTTTGTGGATTTTGAGGATGTCAAGTTTACTGTTATTTCCATATGAACACTTAGAAGGAAATTAGGAAGAAACAAGAAAAGTTGTTGTATATTTTTTATCCATCAGTTCATGCTACTTGATAATGGAGTTAGAAGGAAATTAGGAAGAAACAAGAAAAGTTGTTGTATATTTTTTATTCATCAGTTCATGCTACTTGACAATAGAGTATGTCTTACTCTAGATTGAGGGACCATTTGGACTGCATAGTGCCTGCATAAAAGTGTATTATAGACAGATTGAGAGGGATATACTAGATGCTGAGTGAATGTACTTTCAAGATTGAAGGCTTAAAGAATGAGGTGTTCACGATTACTGATTTTTTTATTCAATAATATGTGACCTGCTAGTACTTTTCTGGTACCTCCACTTCCCTTATTATGTGATTGCAATAGTTTGAGTTGATATTCCTTGGTTTCTTTTCGGTAGGTCCTCGAAGAGATTCATCATCAATCTTTCACGACTTGGTATAGATTCTTGCTATGTTTTCGAATGGTTTTTGTTCTTAAAAAATTGATGATAAGTTCCATCGTATTGAATGTTTACTTGAGTAATGTGAATTTTAGCGAATATTATGTAGTTTCCTAGCAAGTGACGTTTGAGTTACATTGTTTGGTAAAAGTGCTATAATTTGTATTCAATTACTTATTTTACATAGTTGGTGAAAGGTATGAGAGTATGTTGTCGTATTACCTTTGGTAAAAAGATTTGTGAATATGTTGGTAGTATTTAAACTTGTGTTATGTTGCGGGTATTTAAGCTTGTGTTATGTTTGGTAAAGGTACTGTCATTTGTATTCGTTAACTTGTCCTATGCATCTACAATACTAGACTGCAAATTTCAAGCAATGGTTAATCTATGATTATTCTAGCACATTTTAGTTTATTTGCATTCATGCCTCTTACACAACTAAGAAAAATACTAGCAAAGTATTTCTACCAACTGTTATAATTTTAGACACTGATTTGCATCATCCCAAATCCACCTTGTCTTACAAAAGAGACAGGTTACACAGAGATTACATAAATAGAAAAACACAACAACAAGATTGATAGACAACTACAGTAGCTAATTGAAAGAAAATTAATACCACTAAAATCTGTTGAACTACTAGAAAATAACTGATACATTAACAAGAAATAACTCAGCCAACTAAACCACAACCAACTTAAATTTGATTGCGATTTGGACATCGACGCCTATCATGTCCGGTATGCCTACATAATCCGCAAGGTCGTTCATATATTGCAGGACCACGATCCATCTCATCAGGCGCTCTAGTTGTCCTTGGTCGATTGGGACGACGATAGAATTCATTATTTTTCATTCTAAAACTAGGAGATGACCAATATGCCTCATGACCAATAGGTGAGAATGACCTAAAATATGTTGCAACATAATTCTCAATTGTGAAATGCTCACTAACAAAATTTCTAGCTAGCTCTCCCATTCTTTCAGTGACCTTCATGACATGTGAACATGAAAAGTGCAAATTAACTCATTTTCCACAATCACATTTTCTTTCATTCAATGAAACACAGTGAGGATTACCACCAGTACCATCAACCTTATAGATCTAACCTCGTATACCCCTATGGATATATCCCAATAAAAAATAAAATATCTTTTTAAATTTTCATAATTTTTCTCCCACTTCATTTTGAACCTCTAGGTCCATAACTCATTTTATTCTAAAAGTTTATGTGCTATTTGAGACCTACGTGAGTATCGTTCAACAATTTGCTCCAATGAAAGTCTAACCATAGCAGTGACAGGCAAGTCCCGTGCTTTATTCAGCAATCCAATGAATGATTTTGAAAGATTTGTTGTCAACAACCCCCATCTTTTTCCATCATCATGGATAACAGTCCATTTTTTCAAGGGGACTTCCACGAGATATTCATATGCTTCTATATTTTCTTATTTAATTTGCCACGTCAAGGATTCAAACTTTCTTTTTTGATGGGTTGAAGCAGCCCTCAACATCAATCTACTGAGGTCCCTGTTTGGAAATCTAGATTGAAAGTTGCTCTTAAGATGCCTTATGAAGAATTGATGAAAGGCTCGAGGTTCCTAAAATCGCCGCAACTCCTGTAAACTAGACAAGATTTCGTTTGCCCTATCAGATATAACACATATATCTTCTCTACCTGTTATCACATGTGTGCTCAAATCTTAAAAAATCACTTTCATGTCTTTTTCGACTCTTTGTCTACAATAGCAACTGCTAGAGGAAGAATGTTATCATTTCTATCAATTCCAACAACAATTAATAATTTGATTTCATATTTTCCATACATATGAGTTCCATCTACTGAAATAACAGGGTGGCATGTTTGGAATCCATCGATGCATGGCTTGAAAGTCTAAAATATAAATTTAAAAGTGTTTACCTCTAATGAACTCATAGACTCTTCATGTTTCCATTCTACAATTGTTTCATAGTTAAAGTGTTGAAAAACTGTAAAAAAAATTTGGTAAATCACTAAATGATTTCTCAAAGTCACCATACACCATTTGAAATGTGCATTGATGTCCAAGCCACGCTTTTCTATATGTCAGTTGATGACCAAACTTTTCATAAACCTTTGAGATGACATTTACCACCAAGAACTTAGGATTTTTTTTAATTTGATTTAGAAGTAAAGATGCAATCAAATTGGTATTTAGGTTGGCATGGCCTCTAGAAAGCCCTTCAGTCTCACATCTATGATTGTCAATATATTTTCCTATCTTCCAAAGGTTATCTCCAACCTTTCGGACTCGAAGAAACCACAATCAACCCAATAAACTATAGAACTTGCGTCTTACAACCCATAGACTCTTGGTTGATGTTACCACCTTGAATTCTTTATTTTTTTGCAAAATCTAAATTGTTATGGTCCGTTTCAACTTTTCTTTACTACTAAAAAACATACCTTTTTTAAGGTCTTTTTGGCTTCTTCAGACCACACATAACAATATTCCATCTGAGATTCACATGCAGACATGAAAATGTCTTCCTCATTCTCCAATGTCCTAAAGTAAGGTATATCATGATTTTGCATTTCAAGCACACCCTGCTCATATTGATTATGAAGACTTACTCTAGTATCATTTTGAGAAAAATCTCTAGTATCATCGACATCTTCATTAGGTTCACTCTCATCATCATCTTGTGAAGGTTCATCTTCTTCTGAACTTTCATCACTAATTTCAGCATTTACATCATTATATAAATCAACGTTGGTCTCATTATCACTGTGAAAAAAATATTAGTTTTAAATTTTAACAAGATATTGGAATATAGATGCTTATTTTAAAAGTGGCAATTTGTACTCTAAAAGGTTGTTTCTTCAATTAATAGGATATAATTTGTGTATACTGACAATACACATTTATCTTATTAAATTATTACACAAAAATTTAATTAAATATAAAGTTATTATTTACCTTGTCTCATATTCCCTGTGACTATTATCATTATGCATTTGGCTACTTGAGTCTTCATCAAATGATCGATGGTCAGACATTGATAATCTCTGAAATGATGGTTGAGCAATCGGTTCTGCAAAATAAGGTTGACTAACCATGACAAAGCCATAATTTTGAGCCAATAGATTCATGTGATAACCAAGTTGACCACTAATTTGAAATACATCATTTTGATTTATTTTTTTGGTCTTTACATACATCTCCAAAATATTTATATCAACCGTATCCGCACATTTTTGAGGTATGAAAAGGAATTGTTACAAAGATTGGTCATTCTCAATATTAAATTCAATGAACCTTATATTGTTACCTTGAATTGAACGTGGATATTTTCCAGAAATATTCATTTGAATATTTTCACTATTTGTTCAAATTTTCTCATACAACAAACCAACTAATTCAATATAGGTTGTTGAGGTAGACATGTTAATAATCGTTCTAACACATTAAGAATACCTAAACCCATTCATGTCAGTAATTATTTCACCACCCCAATGCAAAGCCACCATCACATGATGTTCAAAGTTTGTCATTTTTATCCTATAGATAAAAATAAAATATTTTTTTTATAATTAATAAATAAAAAAGATAAATTTAGAGTTATAGTAAAAACTTAACATCATACGATATATTAACTTGACTTATTTAATTCATACCTGATGAAGTTTTTTGAATAATATTCAACAATAGCCCACACAAGTAAAAACTTACTGATCAATATTGTTGAAATATGTAGAACATTCTTCCAACAACATGGATTTTATAATCGTAGTTTGAAAAATAGAGGAATATCACTTTAATAGAGTCACGTAACTGACAATCACGTTTTTAATAAAAATCGTTACTGAGAGTAATGTTTTTAATGACTAAGGACGAAGATTCTTCTACTTTGCAAAATTTGATTCTATATTTGCAGGGTCCATGATCGGATTCTTAATAAACATTACTGTGAGTAACGTTTTAAGAATAAACCGTACTTTTGAAGTACGTTTTATAAAACGTTACTCAGAAGTACGTTTAACTTTTAAAACGTAACTAAGGACGAAGATTCTTTATATTTGCAGGGCCCGTGATCGAATTCTTGATAAACGTTACTGTGAGTAACGTTTTAAGAATAAAACGTACTTCTGAAGTACGCTTTATAAAACGTTACTTGGAAGTACATTTTACTTTTAAAAATGTTACTCAGAGTAACGTTTGTTCATTTAACACCTTTATTTTTTGCCCGTTAGATTTTTTAAATAAAAAAAACCTAAAACGTTACTGAGAAATACGTTTATACTAGTTTTGTAAAAAAAATTAAAAATGTATTATTTTGGTGAATTGACTTAAATAATGGCTTAATTTGGTCAAAAATTCTTTCTTTTGACTACAGCCACGTTTTTTTCCAAAAGAAAAAAAATTATAATTGTATTGACTTATTATTAAGCATTTGTCAAAAATTATCTCTAACTCATTTATTTAACTCTTTGACTTTTCTTTTATTTAATTAAACATAAATAAAAATTTTATTCTATTTCTCTTTGTCATGAAAAAACCCTCGTTCCTCCTATCTTTTCCCAAAAATATCTGCCAATCCACTGCCCAGTTCAGTACACGTAGTCCGTCAGCTACCGGCCACCACCCCTCACCCCTTAGACAGTGCGGCCATCGGCTCAGCCTCATGCTACTGCTTGTTGCTGATGTTGATTGTTTTCTCCAACCAACCACAACCTTCTATAGATTGTAAGTTTGGAATTTTATTTTGTAAGATTTATTTTATTACCCTTTCTTGAGTTCTATGAAGTTTTGATGAGTGACGAATGATTTTATATTAAAAAGAAATTTTAATTTTATTTTAATATTCTAAATTTTTAATGAACATTAGTTAGAACTTGTGTGATATGAACCACTTTTGTTTGAATTAATTGTGAGTTTCCTTATTAAATTTGAATTAGTCGTGAGTTGAAATAAATTTTTATTTATGTAAGAAAGTGTTTTAATTTGGTGAATTGAGATGGATAAATTTCTCGCAAAATTTAATCATTCTCCAATTTTAGTATGAATGTTAATCGTTCTCATCTTATAAATATCTTTGATTTATTGGGTCCACTTGAAGTCGATTCAAAAAAAAATATCAATTGTTGACTATAACCTTTGGATATAGGATGAAGTGAGAAAATATTATTTTCAAAAAGGGCTTTGTTAGCCTCTGAGGAGTTCATATCCTCAAAGTGAAATTGGAAGTAGAATGTGCTAACTTTGTTAGAATTGGTTCAAACGTCCACATTCTAAATGGTTTGAGGATAGCGTAGAGAAAGATTCTTTATACTGTCTATATTTTTATTTATTCAAAAAGTAATTTTTTCATGAAAGTACGAGTGAGTTTTATACAAAATAATTATTTTAAGAATTGGAATAAGGAACTTGAAAATTCTGTAAGTATGTTAGTGATGTTAATCGTATTCACGATAGATGTTTCAATAAGATGCTAAATTTGTCAAATTATCATCAATCAATTCAAGTTACTCTTGACAAACATTCTCAGAAGTTAAAAAGTGAGTAATGAAAATGTCACAATCCGGTCCACTGTGATTGGCGTCCACACAATCCCTTCGATGGGTGAACTATTATTACAACTCAACTAATCATCCTAACAAAAGAAAAACAATTAAAAATGTGAAAATAGGTTTAATAACAAGTCAAAAGTGAGTTCTCATAAACTCAAAATAAATGATTTTAGAGTAGTGCAAAATTTAACTCCACAGAACCTAAAAGACATTGTACCAAAATTGTACCAATAATATAAAATAAGGGAATACAATCCCAAAAAAACATAACATAATGAACGCCTAAAAATGTCTGGGTCTAGAGAAAGTGGACTATAATCTAGATAAATCAATTGTAACCCAAAATAACTAGCTTACCATTGAATTTTGAATTCAATTATCTCTTAATTGAGGTTTGTTAGTAATTGCGTAAAGTTGCCCTGTACTCAACAAAAAAACAAGTGTAGTATCAGTACGCATAATAATGGTGTACTAGTAGGATCACATGATTATTCTAAAAAAAATACTCTGTATACAAGCAATCACAATATAGTAATCCACACACATAAAGAACACATTTAAGAGGATTCCATTTCATGCTCAATATATGGTTTCACCATATTCATTTTAATGAAACAACTAAAGATGATTCTCTCATGAACTTATACCCAAATATTAGTATGCCTATGTGACACATATTCCAATAGTTAGTGTCATCACCCAATCCCAGGGTCTAGGTGTGACACGGTGAATGGGGAACCCAAACGAACGCCAAAAAAGCCTCTTGCGTATACATAGCAAATTCTTGGTTTAGGAAGCATATTTAAACACCAAGCACATAATTCTAGGGGAAGCAGGACTTTGGACTCAAGATATGGGAATATTATAGGGAGGAGGAGTAACATGATCAAATAGCAAATAAAGTCTAAGGGGCGGGTAAGTATGATTCATACTATGGGAGCAATAGCGACTTAGGACTTCCATCTCATCATCAACAAGCATAAACACATAGAAAGGGACAAGGACTAAGGAAAGTCTTTCATAATTACATAACCATAATAGGAGTCAAGCTCATAACATATATATCCATATCCAACATCACCTCTAATATGAGTGGAACGGGGGACAAGACATCTCCCGGGCTCATCCTCAAAAGTAAATAAGTCTTTAACATAACATGAAGGAAAATTGTTGTTGTCCCAGGAACGGAGGACTCACCAATAGAAATCTTCAAGTACGCCAACTAGCCACGTGGAGGAGGATGAATAGGAGCTTTGATCCCTACATGGTTAGAGCATGTAGGCAAAAATATGCATTAGTACGTGGAATGTACTAAGTATATGTGATGCAATGCAACAAAAGATCATAATTCATAATTAGACAAGATGCATAATCATATTCAAAGGATATAAGCTCAATATGACATGAATGATCAATGTCTTAAGTTAAATCATACATGGGGATAACCAATCCGAAGAACATATCAGACATAGATGGGAAGGGACCATATCCTACATATAAGACCATGCTAGTTACTACTTGGAATCTCGATGTTCACTCCATTCCAAATAAAGGAGTGATCTACTTTGCAAGGGTAAATCATCCCTTACCTTACAGGCACTTCCCTATTTCGGAGAGAGAGTATCACAAATACCTTATATGGACTTTACCTTTTTCAGTTAATATGGCAAAAACCTTATGGGCACAACCCCTTTTTCGATTAATATATGATATGATGCCTTATGAGAACTCTATCCTTTTCGATTATTATTTATGCATGTACCGTATGGGGACCTTACCCTTTTTTGTTAATCATATAATTAAAAAAATAACAAACCTATGGTGGCAACGTAGTTAAGGGACAATGATATCATACCAAGGTCCTCTCGGTGCATGATCAACAATCCCAAGGAATACTTAGTCATAATATGCATAGTCTCATAATATCATCTTAAGAGTAGCTCATCAAAACAAAGATTCATAGCATCAAAGGAAGGGCTCATATCATTAATAACTTTCACAACATTCTCATAAGCTTATAGTATGCATAATATCCTTTTAAGATTCATAACATTCATAATTGACCTATCTTACCATAAGACTTTCATCAACATAATAAGCTTGGTCCATAACTTTAGTCAAAACATGGTGGGTATATGTATATAATCTCAAAATTATGCAATTCAAGAGTATAAAACATGAGAGGAGTAAAGACAAGTCATTTAAGAGTCATTCAATAAAACCCACAAACATTGTAGTAAAACCCCCATAATGGGTTTCATGAAATTCAACTAAAATTCACAAGTTCTTTCATAGCTTTCCATGGTATTATAGAGTACATAGCTTTAGTATCATAAAATACATCATAATATCAAACCTCAATGGGTGTTCTTGCATAATCAAATCATTACTTAAAGAATTCAAACTTAAATATGTTTATAATGCATGATAAGAGTTACCCATAAAGTATTCAATCTTAAAATCATGAAATTTGATTAAAATGAAGGATTGAACTTCATGGGTGGAAGAATCCCCATGAATGAAACCCACATCCCTTAAACTTGAAATTTCTTGAAGACAAACTTGAGAAGACTTATGTGTTTCACTTGAATTCTTGAAATTCAAAGAGTGTTCTTGAGAGTCTTGAATTTAATTGAGAATTTTGATGAAGATTGGAGAGGATTTTAGGAGAATTTTTGAGAAATTTAGGGCTTAAAATAGTTGAAAAATAAAGGATTCCTGTCTATATAGGCATTGTGTTGTTATCCAAATTCCCTCACCTGAAATAGAGAAAATTTAAAAACAATTAACCTATGGTGAGATAAGTCCGCGATGCGAACTTGTCGTAGTGTCCGTAATTTTTATGCGAAGTTTAAGTTTTTCCTGTTTTGGCCTAGGAATAAGTTTAGACCATTTTTGTACTATGGGGGACCAAGTCCGCGACGCGAACTGGTCACATACTCTTCTTGTTAAGCCCTATCACTCAAAAATTACTTTTCAATATGGGTGACCTAAAAATCAAAGATCACCCTTTTCCTACATAATTTTTCCCCTCAAAAAAGAGTACGAAGTAGGATTTGCAAAATCACGTACAAATTTTAAGATATTCAAGAATTATACTTATAGTTCATTTTCTGAATTGCGTAGGAGGTTTTACAATATTTCTCCCTTGGGAACATTTGTCCCCATATGTAATGAAAACGTACTTAAAAGAGTGATTGGACAACTTTCAACCCACATAAATGCATCAATGCAACTTAAACATTATTTTCGTGAAACTTTCAATCTTATGCATCAAAATCATCAAAACATGTCATTTATAAGCATGTATGCATGCAACATAATGTTGAGGGGCTGAAGTTCAAGACTTGACACTATAGATAGGATTAAATTATTACCTTAGGCTTGATTAGAGTGGAAGAGGTAAGGATATAGCTTCTTCATGTCCTTTTCGGTTTCTCAAGTGGCACTTTCGACTTGTTGATTCTTCCAAAGGACTTTGACAGATGTCACATCTTTATTTCTTAAACTTTTCACTTGTCTATCTAATATTTCCACTAAAACTTCCTCATAAGTCAAGTCATCTTCCACAACTCCCACAACCTCCAAAGGCACTATAAAACTTGGGTCACCCACATACTTCCTCAACATAGATATATGGAAAATCGGATGAACTATACTCATCTCCATAGGCAACTCCAATTCATAGGAAACCTTACCAATTCTCCTCAAGATTTTATACGGCCCTACATACTTGGGCTCAAATTGCCTTTCTTGCTAAATCGAACAACACCATTCATGGGTGAGACATTCAAATACACCCAATCATCTATACTAAACTCAAGATCCCTTCTCCTCATATCGGAGTAGGATTTTTGCCTAATTTGAGTCATCTTCAATTTTTCCCTTATCAACCTTACCTTCTCCAAATCCTACATAAACAAATCTAGATCTAACAAAGCTATCTCCCCTACATCAAACCACTCAACTGGGGATCTACAACGTCTACCATATAGAGCTTCAAAGGGAGTCATTCCAATGCTAGAGTGATAGTTATTATTGTAAGAAAACTCAATAAGTGAAAGATTCTCATCCCAACTACTTTTAAATTACAAAACACAAGCCCTAAGCATATTCTCACGAGTTTGAATGATCCTTTCGGCTTGACCATCCATTTATGGGTGGAAGGCCGTGCTAAACTTAACTTTAGCACCAAGTCCTTTTTTGAAGGACCTCCAAAAGTGTGAAGTAAATTGAGAACCAGATTCGAAATAATAGCCAATGGAAACCCATACAATCTAACCAATTCATGAATATACAATTTAACATAATCATCAGCACCATAAATGGCCCTAACCGGTAGGAAGTACTGATTTTGTCATTCTATCAACAATAATCCATATGGAATCAAAGTGCCTCTTGGTCTTAGGTAAGCCAATCACAAAGTCCATGTTGGTTTCTTGCCATTTCTAAGTAGGAATCGCAATGTCTACGGCTAGGCCACTCAACCTTTGATGTTCAACTTTAACTTGTTGGCAATTGTGACAATTGGCTACTAACTTAGCAATATCCCCCTTCATGCCACCCCACCAACACACTTCTCTTAAATCTCTATACATCTTTGTAGAACTGGGGTGAATGGAATAATATGAATTATGTGCCTCTTCCAAAATCAAGTTTCTCAACCCATCAACACTGGGCATACACAACCTACCTTGATATCTAAGGACACTCTCTCCCCCTTGAGAGAAAACCTCCACCTTGATGATAACATGCAAAGCATAGATGACACCAACATGAGTGGCATGTACCCCTCAAGACCATTCACAAGAAGTCAAGCAAAAGATCTCCAAGACATACGAGCAATGTTCATGAAGAAGGAAGCATTAGAGGAGCTTGAGGGTCACCAAGGAAAAGCTTACAACGTATGGAAGGTCTATCAAAGTGAGAAAAAGGAA
>JBCEWC010019068.1:0-11616 GCA_038996855.1 Solanum aculeatissimum
TGCACTACAAATTTAGTGCTCCACTTATGTACAATACTACAAATTTAATGCTCCACTTAACAATTAAATATCTAACATTAAGAACATATTTAAAATATTTTTTTTATTTTAATATCTAAATTATTGGGAGTAAGTTTCACATCTAAATTATCATTTGACATTCATGAATTTAGATATAAAACTAAATATCTAAATTATTGGGAGTAAGTTTCACATCTAAATTATCATTTGACATTCATGAATTTAGACTAAAATATATATATATATATATATTTATTTATTTATTTATTTTATTTTTTGACACTTCACGTAAAAAAAAAATTCTAATTTTGCACGTGAAATATTATACTAGAAATGTCGTATTCAATTATCAAAAAAAATTGTGACTGTGGCCCCTTTATCTTACCTGCAATTATTGAGTAGCTTGAGGCTGAGGCATCAAGCAGATGGCTGCTTAATTAGACCATCTACTCCAAATATTTGAGCCAAGCGTTTATTTCCACTTTCAAAGATAGCACAAAACAAAACAAAAATGGCAGCGGTCACACAGAAGCTGAAAGGCAAAGTGGCCATAGTGACGGGTGGTGCTAGCGGTATTGGGGAAGCAGCAGCACGCCTTTTTGCCCAACACGGCGCACGTGCCGTCGTCATTGCTGACATCCAAGATGAGAAGGGCAGAGCCGTGGCGGCATCCATCCCTTCACAGATTTGCAGCTACGTGAAATGCGATGTCAGTGATGAAAATCAAGTGAAATCCATGGTGGATTGGACGGTCCAGCAATACGGTCAGCTGGACATCATGTTCAGTAACGCAGGAATTGTCGGTCATTCGGTTCAAAAGATACTCGATCTGGATCTTTCCGAATTCAACCGGGTGATGAACGTCAACGCTCGAGGCATGGCGGCGTGTGTAAAGCATGCCGCACGAGCCATGGTGGAGAAGCGTGTTAGAGGGAGCATAATTTGTACCGGCAGTGTTGCGGCAAGCAGGGGAGGATCCTGGGGGACTGATTACGCAATGTCGAAACACGCTGTGTTAGGGCTAGTGAGATCCGCTTCTAGGCAATTGGGTGATTATGGAATCAGAGTGAATAGTGTTTCACCATCGGCAGTGATGACGTCATTGATGATCAGTAAGGAAGCGGAGGCATCAATGAGGGTTCTGCAAATGTATGGACCGGTGACTATTTTGAAGGGTATTACACTGACGGTGAAGCACTTGGCGGATGCAGCTCTGTTTCTAGCTTCCGATGATTCTGTTTTTGTGAGTGGCCATGATTTGGCGGTGGATGGTGGCTTGATCAATCTTCCAGATCCAATGAGTTCTTTGTGAATCAGAGACAATTGTCTTGTTTATTTGTTTTTCCTCATTAAATAGCTACCTCCTCACTCCTCACTTATATTCTGTTTCATAATATATTGTATTATATTATTTTAATTAATACATTATAATATTTAAACTAGTAATGCAAGATAATAGGCGATAACTATCCAAACAAGGTGTTAAGTGAGTTTCGCATATAAGATTGAAAATGTCTGATGTGATGTGCCGGCTAAGTAAAATTATGAATTTCAATTATTCAAAATTAGTTTCTTAAACTTTCCATAAGTTCGTTCAACTAGGTGTCACGTTAACTATTATGAACTATGAAGTACTAAAATTTCTTAACTGTAGTGCCTGGGGCCTGAAGAACTAGAGAGAGTTGGGTGTTGAACCATATTTCCAGTTATGTAATAACTTTTACAATTTGTGTGTTTCATCTTTTTCTTTTTATTTGATTGCAATGGAAAATCAATTACCCAAAGATCTTAAAGTTGTTCATTAAAAAACAAGGCTAATTAAGTGTGCTAGGAAAAGAAACACAAGGGAACAGATTCATTCGTTGACAAAAAAAAATCCTAATCTAATCACCATTTGTACCAGAATTTTTGACACGGTAAAAGTTATGATAGAAAAAATGTATAAAGATGAAGCGGAAATTGCAAGTGTAAAATTGAAATACCTATTATCACAATTACTATATTAATCACATCCAGTAATATGTATAAGTATTGAAAAACCATTAATTATGGCTTGCAGAGTCTACAATTAAACATTGGTTCTTGAAACTAAAAACTAAAAATTAATTATTGGCTGCACATATATGTAGTAGCTTTCTCTCCTTCCTTGTACCCTTCTAATTGGTTCTATGCTTCAAACTTATACCTTATACCTTATGCCCAAAAAGGGTGTAAAACAAACGCGTTCCTCTTTGATTCTATCCTGCGCGATTGCTGGTGTGCCTCTGGGATGCCAACAATTAACTGCAATGCCGATAACAATAGGAAGCAGAGGGCGTTTGAAATAGGCAGGTTGAGACATCATGGCCCGAGCAAAAGCAGAGACTTGTCGGATGATGGGCAACATTCTGTACAAAGGCACACCTACAGAAGTTAGTATTTCACAAATACTATCATCTGGAGCAGCAGCATCACGAATCACAGCGTTCCTCGGCAAATAGAAAGATTTCACAATAAATGGACCTCGAGGTTCCTCAATGATGGAATCCCCTTTCTTTGGGAAATACTGGACAAATTGTTGAAGGCGAATTTCAATCAAGAATAACGGACTAGTAGAATTGCTCTTCACGTTGATGGTCTTGGGAGTGATAAAATCATCCGTCCAAACTTTGAACTCATATGTGGTTTGTAGATTCTCCATCTTCATCAACTTTGATGAAACAGAGGACGTATATAGTGAAGTAGAAAGTTGTAAGTTAATCTAAATGCTGAGAAAAGGATGTATGATGAGTTAGTTGTCCGGAGTGTAAAGCTTTTATAGACTTTGTGGAAGCCTAGTTTGTGTAGAAATAGGAATCTGAATTGTCCAGCTTTCGGTATCAAAACTGTAACTTGAGAAGCAAGTACGTAATAATTAGGCAATTTTGTAGCCTTATCAACGTAGAATGGAACAACTAACTGATGGATTTCAAATAAAATTTCCATAATTAATAATTGGTACTACTTTTTCTTTACGTATTACAAGCATAAAAATATGATAGATTGTTAAAAGAGCTATTTTAACAAAACTTACCGAATCACTCAACAAAGTTTTTAACTCAAAAAAAAGAAAAGAATCACCTAATAAAAACTAGGCATAATACACGAAAATATCCTTTAACTTGACAAGTGGACAATTAAACTTGTAGACATACACGTCTTACGTGGCATCCTACGTGGTGTATTATGTCAAGTAGGACTTTGTGTGTCTACTTATTAAATTTTATGCAAGTTTAAATGTCTACTTGTGTACATTCAAAGTTGGAAGACATAGATGCCAACTGAGGCTAGGGATGGCAAAATTAAACTCAATCCGTCCAACTCGTTGAAGTTTGGGTGGGTTAATAACCCGTCTATTTATTAGCCCAACCCATTTAAAATTAGGTTGATATGCAACCCATATTGACTCGAGAGAGATCTTGTCAAAATATTTTTAAAACACTTTTTTAAAAATTTGATATGTTTTATATAGCCATAATAAAGAAAAATATACTTTAATTAAGTACTAAAATATTGTAAGAACACATAAAATAAGTAAAACTTAGTAAAAGTTGGATCGGGTTGGGTCTTGACCCACTCTATAACCCATTACTCAACTTGTTTTGACCCAAACAATTTTGGATTGGGTCTTGATCCGTTTGTTGTCTTGATTCATTATAATCCGCCCAATTGTCACCCCCAACTGAGGCTAAGATAAAGGACATATATATTGATATATTATGCTTAAAAACTAACTTGATTGTGTAAATAACTCTTACTAAATGTAGTGGATAAAATTTAACTAACATATTGCTTACATCTAGGTTGTGAATCGGTCAATTGAATTCAACTTTAAGAATTATTGGTTATCGATTTACAAAATTTGCTAAATTCTTGAAATATATCAAATAATGGAATATTGATTATTATCAATTCACAATCGATATTAGTTTAATCATTAAATTTCAAAAGAAACTTTTAGACAACGTGACAAACCATTATGCACATCCCTTAATGCTCCTTCTTTATTTACCTTGAATATGCTGAATTTAATATACAGAAATTAAAGAAATAAATAAAAAAATATTTTGCCAGTATCTTTAGGAATTCTGAAAAAAGTTGATATATGTCCAAGGTCATTCAAGTCTTTTTCTTTGAGAATATTTAAGAACAATTTATCTTTTTATCGAGGTTAAAGTTAATTTAATATTGAATTATTGATTCATCCTTTAAGAGAGTTGGGCAACTGAGACTGAAATGATAATTCGATTAAAAAAAAAGATCTAAAGCGTTACTGAACTATCAATTTTAGTCATCAATTGGAAAAGTAACTGATCGGTAACCCATCAACTAATAAATTAATAACATCTTATTTCTATTTGAATTATCGATTTTAGTTCACTACATTTTTTGGGGGGATTGAATTATAAAAAAAGTGAAAGATATTTGCTCATAAAATTTGAAGAAAGCGAAAACCAAATTCCACCATCAACTAATACACCATTTGTCTTGTCTTCTTGTCCAAATATGGTCCACTGTAATTTAGGGATAAAATTATGGAACGCCAGATGAATTGCCCCTCTTCTATCCTAATAACATCAACATTCTTTCAGTGACATATATAGCCTTGAGAAATCTATGGTTAACCAAAGTAATTGTACAAAATAAATTGCACGAAACAAATCTCTAATGCATCTTAATTTTATGATGAAAAAGATGTACTAGATAAAATTGAAATACGTATTGTAACAAGTACTAATTAGTCTACAAAATATTGGTTGAAATTAAAATCAAGATTGCAGATATAGTAAGTAGTAGCTTTTCTTGGTAACCCTATGTATAATATACTACCTAAATTTCAGTTCGTTGACGTTTAACGATGGGCTTGTCCTCTTCCTCAATCTCTGGCCTCCAACCATATTTTCTCTGGTGCGCCATTTCTACTTCTGCGGGATCACAAGTGTTCACTTCAATGCCAAAAACAATGGGAAGCAGGGGACGCCCAAAATTGGCTGGTTGAGACATCATCCTTCGAGCAAAAGAAGACACGTCTTGGATGACGGCAGGCATTCTGTGCTGAGGCACGCCTACACAGCTGAGTATTTGGCAGATGCTATTACCATCATTACCAATCACAGCATTGCTCGGCAAATAGAAAGATTCCACCATTAAAGGCCCTCGAGGTTCCTCCATCATGGAATCCCCTTCCTCTGACAAATACTCGACAAATTCTTGAATGCGAAGTTGGATCATGAAAAACGGATCAGTACAAGAAGAGTTGTTGTTCAAGTTGATTGTGTTGGGAAGGATAAAATCGTCAGTCCAAAAATGGAACTCATATGTGGTGAGTAGATTCTCCATCTTCATCAACTTTGATGAAACAGAGGACATATTATTGTGAATTGGAAAATTGCTAAATGAAAAGAGAAGGGTTTGGGTAACCGAATGATCCAGCCGTGCAGTGATTTTATAGAGTCTTTAAGGGAACAGTATTTAATAAATATGCATCATTACATAGGAGTGGCGCCTGTCAGGGGGAAGGGATATTTCCCTAGTATTTGTACATAGGTTAATAGACTTGCAAATCCTAACAAAAAAAGTTCCTCCCTTGTCTGATTCCAAAAGACGTGATACACACACCGGAGGAACTTCAAAACTACAAAAAGTGTTTTCTTCAATCAGCTTTGCTCCTTCCTTTGCTAGCCTGTCTGCCACTTGGTTTGCTTCCCTGTAATCATGTTGGAGTGGAGGATTCCCCAGCTGCCTGAGGAGCTCCCTACAGTAAAAAATCATGTTAGCATAAGATGGGTGATCATGCTCTAGGAGGCCAATAATTTCCTTGCTGTCAGTGCTTATTTCTAGGGGGGTGAGTTTGTTATGTAAAGCTATTCGTAGCCCTTGAATAAGTGCGAGTAGTTCCATTTTAGTGTGATTCCCTACTTGGTGTTTTTCGGAGTAGCCTATTATCTAATCTCCATATTGGTTTCTAATTACACCACCTGTCCCACCCTTCATTAGTTCTTTATTGTAGGCACCATCACAATTTAGTTTATATCCATTCTTTGGGGGTTTCCATCGAACGTGTTTCTTGTGGGTCGGAATGCGGTCTAAGGTGCCATTCAGAGAGTAATATTCCATAGAATGAGTGATGATGGTTTTTAAGCATATATTAGTTTTTTGGTTTTGGTATGTATTTTTGTTCCTGTTTAGCCATATTCCCCAGAGGATGAAGGGGAAAACGTTCATCCAAGGCGCAGTACATTATGGAATAATTATATTTTGTTGGTAGAGCATCTGCAGCCAATTCTCTGGGTTGTTTGTGGATATGTGGTAAATGAGTTTGTCTATGTAAAGAGTTTTCCAAAGTTTTTGGGACATGGTACAGTTCAGGAATATATGTTTGGTTGTTTCAGGTCTGTCACAAATGTGGCATAAGTTATTTTCAGTGAGACCAATTTTTGAGAGGTGACTTTTTGTTTGAAGTCTTTCATGTTGGCACAGCCAGATAAATAATTTTTTTTTGTTAGGGCATTTCAGCGACCAGATCCATTTATAATGTTTTTGGTGTGTAGTAGAGGTTGGGGCAGTGTTATTTCTAGTTAGAAGTTTGTAGACTGAAGCAGTCGTGAGAGTGCCCTTGGGGCAGTGTTTCCAGGAAATCGTGTCCTTTTTTCCTGGGGCCATGTATGTATTTTCCATTATGTATATGAGTTCTCGCGGTAATTCGAAGGAGAGCTTGTGTGTTCTAGACTCATTTAGGGATACTATGTCGCCTACTTTAAGTGAGTTATCTTCTATGGTTAAAGGTCCTTGAATTTGTTCTCTCAACGTCCCTCCATTGGGGAGCCAGTTACTGAACCACAAATAAGGCATTTTCCCATCTCCTATGACCCATTCTATCCCATTTGTACAGATTTTCCACCCCACCATTAAGTCCTTCCATATTTTATTGTGGTGATTAAGAGTTTTTGCATGTTCATCTAGTGTGCCTGAGGAGGTGTATTTGTGTAGCAGAAGGGAGGCCCAGATAGTGGTGGGATTTGTTCGGGCTCTCCAGGCTAGTTTGGCTAATTGTGCCTTGTTCTTGATGTGTGCCTTTTGGAGTCCCAATCCCCCATTCTCTTTGCTTAGAGTGATAATGTCCCATTTGATTAGATGAAGTTTCTTTTTTCCCATTGTTGTGCCCCAAACAAAGTTTCTTTGAATTTTGTCGATAGCCGATGTGATGGCTATCGGTAGTTTGGTGATTTGCATGACATGAGTGGGTATGCTACTCAAGCATGATTTGGCTAAGGTAGTTCGGCCTGCTAGGGTGAGAAATTTAGTTTTCCATCCATATAGCTTCTTTCTCATATTATCTATTAAGAATTGGTAATTAATGGTCGTGGATCTTTGGGTTGTAATTGGAAAACCAAGGTATTTACTAAAGTTCTTGCCATTTTTTACTTGGAATTCCTTGGATATTTCTTCCTTGAGTCCTGTTGGACAATTCTTGGAGAAGAGTAGCTTAGATTTGGCCTTATTTATTTTATGCCCTGATTTCTCACAGAAGTTTTGCATAACTTTTTGAATACATTTCAGGTTTTGGAGGTTGGCGTGGCTCATCAATATTAGATCATCGGCAAAGAATATGTGAGAGATTTTGGGGCCTTTTGTAGATATCTTTACCGGAGACCAATTTCCCAGGCTGACTTCTTTATCAATCTCCTTTGAAAGTATTTCCATACACATGATGAAGATGTATGGTGATAGAGGGTCGCCTTGTCTTATCCCCCTAGTTGGTTCAAAGTATTATGTTCTGGTTCCATTCACAAGGATAGCTATACTGCTTGTCGTGATGCAGGACATGATTAGATTAATGATATTAAGGGGTATTTTAAAGGAGTGGAGGGTTTCGTGTATGAATGACCATTCCAGCCTATCAAATGCTTTTTCCAGATCTAATTTGAGTATCATATTGGCACGTTTTCCTTTCATCTTTTGATAATGTGAGTAAATTTCTTGGATAATGATAGCGTTATCAGATGCTTGTCTATTCTTTAGGAAACTTGATATGGCCCAATTATTTTGTTCATGTAAGGTCTTAGTCTGTGAGCTATAATTTTAGTGATGATTTTGTATGTTGTATTGCATAGACTAATTGGTCTGAAATCCTTCATGCTGGTGGCGTTAATATTTTTTGGAATTAGGCATAGGAGAGTTTTATTTATTTCGGCTGGGATTCTGCCGTTTTTGAAGGCGCTTTTGCATAGCTGGATGGTAGAATTTCCTACTATGCTCCAGTATTTTTGATAGAAAAATGGATGGAGACCATCAGGTCCCGGTGCTTTGAAGGGTTGAAAAGAGCGCGTGGCATTAAGGATTTCCTCTTCGGAAGGTATATTTCCAATACTGGGGTCGAAAGAGTCGTTACCAGGTGCCTTCGTAATTGGTGAGGATTTTGCCGAAGAGCTTAAATTTGTGGTGAATAATTTTTGAAAGAAAAATAGAGTGTTGTTTAGAATTTCTTCTGGGTTATAAGTCCAATTTCCATTTTCGAGTTGGAGGGTTATGATCCTATTTCGGCGTCTCCTATTGAGAGTAGTGGTGTGGTAGAATTTGGTGTTTGCATCTCCCTCACTGAGCTAGGTTATTCTAGATTTCAGTTTCCAAAAATCCTCCTCTATTTTGAGAAGATAGTTGTATTCTTTTATTAAGTCCTCCTCAAGACTTGTTAGGAAGCTACTGAGCCCGTATTTTGGGAATTTATGGATACCTTCCAGTCTTCTGGTTATTTTTCTTAATTTGTAAAAAATGTTGCCAAAAGATTCACGATTCCAACAGGTCACATTTTTCTGAAATGTTTGGATTGCTTCAAGAATGTTTTTCCCACCTTCCCAAGAGTTTTTTATAATTCCCTCTAATTCGGGGTGGGAAGTCCACATGGTTTCGAATCTGAAAGGTTTGTCCCTAGTGCGTTTTAGTTTCGGGAATAGGGATAGTAGGAGGGGACAGTGGTTGGAGTGGGTACGAGGTAGATGTTGTACTATCGCGTCAGGGAATAGTTGTAGCCATTCCTCGTTTGCTAGGAATCTGTCCAGCCTTTTGTAGATTAAGCTAGATCTATTTTTAAAGTGTTTGTTTAGCCACGTAAACCTATTCCCTTTATAGCCTAAGTCTATTAACTGACAATAGTTTAAAGTGTTCCAGAATTCTACACCGTTATTATTTTTAAAGGGTTGGCCCCCACATTTTTCTTTTGTACTAAGGATTTCGTTAAAGTCCCCTCCCAAGAGCCATTTACCATTATAATTTTTTTTAATTTCGGTGAGATTTTCCCATAGGACCCTACGAGAGGCCCTATAGTTTCCCCCGTAAATAACACTAAATAACCATGATATATTAGAGACACGTACCTTTATCATTGCATGGATTTCCTGTCCTGTTGTGGATATTTCGTCCAGCTCCAACACCTCATCGTCCCAAAGTAGGGCTAGGCCTCCAGACCTTCCGATGGCGGGTACTTGGATCATATTATTAAAAGGAAAGTTTTCTAGGAGTGGTTGATAGTCACTCATTTTAGTTTCTACGAGAGCTAGTAGAGGTGGTTTGTGCCAGTCTATAAGAGCTCGGAGATTCCTCCTAAAGTTTTCCCCATTACCTCCCCTACAGTTCCATACAATTATATTCATGGCTCTGTTCAAGGTTGAAGCTACTCTGTTCTGGTCTGGTACTGTAGTCCCCCTCCTCAGGGTGGGGTTCAGTATTGCTACATAATTCCCTACACTCCGATTGCTCGGGGTCCCTATATCTAGTGAGCTTTTTAATAAATATGGGGGACAAATGAGTATGAGTTTTTTTTCGAATATCTCTTTGAATATTACTATTTTTATATCCTTTTATACGACTATTTTCGTTCGAGCTTCCCTCATTATTTCTAGAGCCTCCTCTAGTTTGTGAGTGTTTACCTCCTGGTCTACAGGAGTTGCTAAGTGGGGGGTGGGGTATTGTAGTGATGATGAGTTACCTGTGGAGATGTCATAGGTGGCTGCACATTGATGGTGGGGACTACCTGGGGCGGGGTCTCCATCACATTGCTGCTCGCCACTGTCTGGAAAATAGGTTGTGTCCCAATGTTGCTCCATGGAGACATCGTTTCCTCCGAAATCTGGTGGGGATGGAGGAAGGTTGGAGGAGTGACTCTGTTATCTAGGTTTCCTGGTACATTTAGTGGATTGAAGAGGGGGCTCTCCCACATGGGGTGATGGTAGAAAGGAATCTGAGGGAAGGGGTAGTTCAGATGTGGCTGAAGAACAGTCGACAGCCATAGGTTGTTGTTGTAAGTATGTACTGCTAATCGCATTCCCTCCGATACTATTTAGGCTAGGAAGGTAGGATTTTGGACAAGGATGACTACATTCCTGTCCTCCACCAGAGCACTGAATGACAACGCTTGGCCCTGGAGGCTCATTTCCAGCCAAGAGTGGGGAGTTTGGTTTGGTTCTGGTGCTAAGGTTGCATAAAAAGTGTGGTCCCCTATTGTTGCCGGCGAAGTCTGGAATGTTGTGAATTGGGGCTGGGGTACCATGTTGACTAAAGATGGAGGGGGTGAGTTCCTGGTGTTGAAGGGGAGAAAGGATCGTTTTTGTGCCACACGCCTCCTCTGGGAGGATATCGGAATTCTTGGCATTATGAATTTTTGGTAGTTGGTCTTGGATGGTAGTCGTTAAAGAAGTACTAGGAATATTGTTTACTGTTTTACTAGAAAGAGTATTGTTGTCCGTATTTAAAAGGATACTATTAGATTTCCCATATTTGGTAATGGACAAGGGTGATGTGTCCATGTTACTTTTTAGAGGTGTGTTACTTTTCTCCAAGTCCCCTGGATGGTGTGGATTTTTGGTATCCAGCGAGGCAGTATTCAGGTTTAGGCTATTAATGGTAGGATTAGAGGTAATGATTTTGTTAATTTGTGGTATATTAAATTGTTTGGAAAGAGTGCCTGTAGGGGTTACTTTAGGGGTCAACATAGGGGTACCCCCACTAGGGGTCCCTCTTGCTCTCGTGGATTGTCCTCCACTGTTGGTTAATATTTTTTTGTTTTGTTTCATATTTTCTTTGGATATCTTTTGCCCTTGGTGATGCGTCTCTTCCTGTTCATTGGCGGTGATGACGTCTATTGGTGTGACGTCATCATTTAATGTGTGAATGGACTGTTGCGAAGTCTCTTCGCGTTGTCCAATGCGTTTCGATGTGTCTTTTCCGATTCTAGTGCTTTGATCTGTTTCCCTTTCATTTTGTTGTTTTGTCAAGGCTTTGTATTGAAGAACTTTTGATTCAAGGAATTTACCTGTATTGGCATGGTATAATTTGACATGTATACCTCTAGTTTTGTCGTAGGTTTGCGTATTCTCTGGGGAAATCCACGTTTGTTTCCCTGTTGTCGTTGCGTGTTCCTTGTTGTAAATGAAACTACCTGCCAATCCTCGTCCTCTGTTATCTGTTTGTTGGTGTTCTGTACTTCGTGTGGAGTGGTCTGTACTTGAAGGTTTTGAATTTCTTAACAAAGCTGTAACAGAGCAGTACTGAAGCGGAAGAAGATGTATTCTTATTAATGTT
>JBCEWC010019069.1:0-11615 GCA_038996855.1 Solanum aculeatissimum
ATGTATATAAGAAGAATATTTTTTAAAATTGAAAAAAATACATAAATATCAATATTGAACTAAAAAGGATGTCACATCTCATTTTGTATTTTAGTTTTATTATTACATATAAATATAAATCTTTAGTAGATGAAATGATCTAAAACTTTAAACAAAATGACAAATCAAATTCTGTAAAAATATATGTGCTATCTATTTACTAAAATAAATCTATATATAAAATAAAATACAGTAGTTTGCAATGCGGTTAAGTCAAGTTACAAACTATTGAAACGTCACTTGGCAATTTTAAGACAACAAAATTAATATATATGATAATAAAATACTTTAATTAGTAGATTAAAAATAATTGAATTAGCAAATACATTAGACTTTTAAAAATAAAAGTAAAACAAGATAAGAAAATAAGAAATAGAGAAATATTATTTAAACTACTGTGTATATAAATGGTAAAAATCAAAATATAATTTCAAATTAAATATTGTCATATATATATATATATATGATAAAATCATATATAGATATAATATTACCATGTATATAAGAAGAACATTTTTTAAAATTGAGAAAAATACATAAATATCAATATTGAACTATAAAGGATGTCACATTTCATTTTCTATTTTAGTTTTATTATTACATATAAATATAACCTTTCGTAGAAGAAATGATCTAAAACTAAAAAAAATAAAAAATCAAATTCGGTAAAAATATATGTGCAATTCTTATAAGGTTATAATAACAATTAGCTGAAATAAATATAAGAAACAAAATTGATTTAAGAAAATCATATATTATGAGATAAAGATAAGAAAGTAAAAAAGAAATGAATAACATTGATGATGAAAGAAATTAAATATGATCATCGTTTTTTAAAAAAAAAAGACAAAATGAATTTTTTTTTAAAAATAATCAGAATTTCTTTTATTAGTGTGTGAGTGTGTATAATAAATAAATAAAATAAAATAACATTAATTAAAGACACAAAAATAGTCAAAATAAAAGAAGAAAGAAATTAGTAGAATAAAAAAGTTGAAAGAAATAATGTCAGCAGTATGTTGACATCCCGAAGGCGCAACATCGTGACAACTCGCAAAAAAATAATTTAATAAAAGAATTTAAAATAAAAAATAATTTAATTTTAATTTTTAGAGTCGCCACCTAATTTTAAGGATAATTAGGAAACCAATTTTTATTTACAAAAAATAGTCTGCGAACCAAAAAATTCTAAGTAAAGGGTTCAAGTTATTCCGAAGCGAAGGTATTAGCACCCTTCAAAAACCACAAGTGTGGGTCCCGGCTGAACTCATTTTTCCAAATTGAGAAGATAAACAATATATCACAAGTATAATAACCATGAAATATATGCAAAGAATAAAATAAATAATAATATGAAAAACGTTCTAAAATTTATCTTACGCCAATAATATACACAGTAACAAATAAATAAAGAATAAATTAATCTAAAATAAATTTTTCGTCTTTTTTAAAAGGGGAGGCCTTGAAATTCGACGAATAGATTTTTCATTGGTCACTTCTAACAAATATTGTGCATAACTTAAACTAACATTTTTCGAATTTTAACGTGTAACAAATATTAATTTAAACTAAAATTTTTCGTCTTTTTGAATGGGGAGGCCTTGAAATCCGACGGATAGATTCGTCATTGGCCAGGTTTGACAAAAACGTATATATAAGCTTAAACTGACATTTTTGAATTTTAACGTGTAAGAAATATTAATTCAAACTAAAATTTGTCCGTCTTTTTGAATGGGGAGGCCTCGAAATCTGACGGATAGATTCGTCATTGGCCAAGTGTAACAAACAATGTACGTAACTTAAACTAATATTTTTGAATTTAACGTGTAACAAATATTAATTTAAACTAAAAATTTTTGCTTTTTTTTAATGGGGAGGCCTCAAAATCCGACGGAGAGATTCGTCATTGGCTAAGTGTAACAAAAAATAATTTTTAGGTGAAATTAAAGCGAAACAAACAAAGCAAAATAATGCAGTCTGCCGACTAAATGATAATAACGAAATCAACATAATAGCTAGATAATAACAAAACACCACTAAGACTAGCTGGAAATTTTGGAAAATCATGAAATTAGTTCCTACGGATCAACAATAGCTAAACTTAAACCAAATAAAGCACCATTAAATAATAAATTAAACGCAATAAGAAAGGTAAATTTTATAAATAAAAAGAAATGCCTCACAGCAGTAAACAACTTAATGAAAATCTAATAGATTCAAAAATTAAAAATATAAAAGAAAAGTTAAGCATAGCAAGTTAACAATGAGAAGAAACACATAACAGATTAAAAAAACTATATATATATATATATATATATATATATATATATAAAATGACAACCATGAAATAAAAATTAAAACAAATATAGGAATTAATCAAAATTAAATCAAGAAGTAAATAATGAACCTGTGGGAGGAGTAGGAGAAGTTTTGTACGGACGCTTCTGCGCAGGCATTGACTATTCTAAGCTGAGAAGTGAGCTCGCCAGTTACGGTGATGGCGGTTGCATTAATGAGCTGATTTCGGCTTTAGGTTGGGGGTTTTCTTTTTAGTGGTGGTTTTCAGGTTGTGTTTGGGCAGAATCTTCATGATTTTAGGGGTTTTGATGGCTGTTTGGCGGAGAAAAATGGGTCTGGTTGTGGCTGATTTGGTTGCTGTTTCAGCTGGTCAGAGAGGGAGATTTTTGTGCTAGGTGGAGAAAGGGGTCATTTACGGGTTGTTTTGAGGGCTATTTCGGTGTGTTTTGGGGCTGCAATTTGCAGCAGTTTGGGGGATGGTTTTCCGGCGAAAAAAGGTGGGGTTTGGTGGTGAGATTGAGATGATTTTGATGGCGATTTGGGTGTTTTCAGGCGGGGTTTGCAGGCTGATTTTGTGGGATTTTGGGTCGCGGGTTCGAATGGGGTTGAGGGTGGATCGGAGACGGACTAAGGGATAGGTTTCGCGTCTGATTTGGAGTTTCCTGGGTGATTTCGTGGCTGGGGTTTCTGGGTTAAAGGGCTGGTTTCAGGTGGAAAAATGGAGAAAGGGGTGGCGATGGTGGTTGGGATCTGGTGGTTTGGTGGTGACGAGGGGTTTGCTGCTGTAAATGGGTCGTTTGGTGGTTGGTTTTGTTGGTACGGGTGAGTTTCTCCACGTGGGTAGGTGTGTTCGGCGGTGGGTCTGGAGAAAGGGGTGTTGTGGGGGTCGTTTGGGAGCTGTTGGTCGTGTGGTTGCTGTTGTTTCGGCGAGTCCTGCCGGATTCCGGTGGGACAATGGAGAAGAAGAAAGAAATAGATTATTTTTTATTTTTTTTCAAATTAAAATGCCTACTTTCTTCAATTATGGTAACAACGTAGAATTTATAGACACACTTTTAGGAACCTAATGGGCTGAAATACGAGCCCAAGTATATATCTGTGTATAACTGATCTGTGTAAAAATAATAACGATAATAATAAATAAAGAAAGAAATAGATTATTAGACTGCGTTAAAATTGTAAAATCAAGCTAATTAAAATTCTAAAAATTTAAAAAATATGAGTAATTACTAAAAAATCAATATAAAATTATCAAAAAATATATTTTAAACTATTTAAACAATAATAACAAAAAAATATGAATTTTTAAAATGACGGGTCAAAATTGGGTGTCAACAACTGTCCCTTTCTTTGGGTATGATCGATGAAAGAGTTCGTGGACAAAGAAAGTTGACGAACCCAATTTGATCAAACACATAACCTTCAAAATGGAGTGCCTTGATTGTGGCGAAAGTTGTATCAAAACTAAACTTTTTGCGTCCTTGCTGGCGTAGTCCACACTTCTGTATTATAACATCTGAGAAAACTTGTTAGTAGCAAATAGAACACAAATACGAATATAATTCGTGCAAACCTGGTTTAACGTGTCATACTTAAGGAGATGACATTCCAAAAATGATTTAACTTGTCACGTTGAAGGCAAGTGATGCTCCAATTATTTAACTTGTCACATTGAAGACAAGTGACACTCCAAAATGATTTAACTTGTCATGTTGAAGGCAAGTGATGCTCCAAAAATGATTTAACTTGTCATATTGAAGGCAGTGACGCTCCAAAAATGGCTTGACTTATCCCATTGAAGGCAAGTGTTACTCCAAAATAATTTAACTTGTCACGTTGAAGGCAAGTGACGCTCCAAAAATTATTTAACTTGTCATGTTGAAGGCAAGTGACGCTCCAAAAAATAGCTTAACTTGTCACGTTGAAGGAAATGACTCTCCAAAATGATTTAATTGTCATGTTGAAGGCAAGTGACACTCCAAAAATGATTTAACTTGTCATATTGAAGGCAATGATGCTCCAAAAATGGCTTGACTTATCACATTGAAGGCAAGTGTCACTCTAAAATAATTTAACTTGTCACGTTGAAGGCAAGTGATGCTCCAAAACTTATTTAACTTGTCATGTTGAAGGCAAGTGATGCTCCAAAAAATAGCTTAACTTGTCACATTGAAGGAAGTGACTCTCTAAAATAGCTTAAGTCTCCAAAATATGATTTAACGTGTCACATTGAAGGCAATGACACTCCAAAAATAATGTAATTTGTCACGTTGAAGGCAAGTGACGCTCCAATTGATCTAACTTGTCACGTTGAAGGCAAGTGACGCTCCAAAAAATATTTAACTTATGTTGAAGGCAAGTGACACTCCAAAATTTATTTAACTTGTCACACTGAAGGCAGTAATGCTCCAAAAATAATTTAACTTGTGACATTGAAGGCAAGTGACACTCCAAAATTATTTAACCTATCACGTTGAAGGCAAGTGGCTCTCCAAAATTTATTTAACTTGTCACGTTGAGGCAAGTGACGCTCCGATTAAACATGTCACATTGAAGGGAGTGACGCTCCCAAAATGGCTTAACTTGTCACGTTGAAGGCAAGTGACGCTCCAAAAATTATTCAACTTGTCACGTTGAAGGCAAGTGACGCTCCAAAAATTATTTAACTTGTCATACTGAAAGCAGTGACACTCCAAAAATGATTAACTTGTCACGTTGAAGGCAAGTGACGCTCCAAAAACTATTTAACTTGTCATGTTGAAGGCAAGTGGCGCTCCAATTAAACATGTCACATTGAAGGAAGTGACGCTCCGAAAATGGCTTAACTTGTCACGTTGAAGGCAAGTGACGCTCCAAAAATTATTTAACTTGTCACGTTGAAAGCAAGTGGCGCTCCAATTAAACATGTCACATTGAAAGAAGTGATGCTCCCAAAATGACTTAATTTGTCACGTTGAAGGCAAGTGACGCTCCAAAAATTATTTAACTTGTCACGTTTAAGGCAAGTGACGCTCCAAAAATTATTTAACTTGTCAGGTTGAAGGCAAGTGACGTTCCAAAAATTATTTAACTTGTCAGGTTGAAGGCAAGTGACGCTCCAAGAATTATTTAACTTGTCACGTTGAAGGCAAGTGACACTCCAAAATGATTTAACTTGTCACGTTGAAGGCAAGTGACACTCTAAAATTATTTAACTTGTCACATTGAAGGCAAGTGATACTCCAAAATGATTTAACTTGTCACGTTGAAGGCAAGTGACACTCCAAAATTATTTAACTTGTCATGTTGAAGGCAAGTGACGCTCCAAAAATGATTTAACTTGTCACGTTGAAGGAAAGTGACACTCCAAAAATGATTTAACTTTTCACGTTGAAGGTAAGTGACGCTCCAAAAATTATTTAACTTTTCACGTTGAAGGCAAGTGACGCTCCAAAAATTTATTTAACTTGTCACGTTGAAGGCAAGTGACGTTCCAAAAATAGTTTAACTTGTCACGTTGAAGGCAAGTGATTCTCCAAAAATAGCTTAATTTGTCACGTTGAAGGCAAGTGACGCTCCAAAATAATTTAACTTGTCACGTTGAAGGCAAGTGACGCTCCAAAAATGATTTAACTTGGTAGTAAAAGAGATGCTACATTTCTTTTCAGAATGAAAAATTCAATAAAATAAAATAATCGTCTCACGCTGATGGGATTAGCCTAACGCCACATTATTAAAAACAAACAATCATATTTTAAAAGAAAAATGCAATATATAAGAAAAAGAATTCAAGAATCTCTTTAAAGGTGTATATATATAAAAATAATAACAAGGATCCAAAAGAAATGTTTAACCTCATTTTTTTTCAAAAATAAATAATATAAAGAAATAGTCAAACTGTGACTACAATTGGTACCAACAGTTAGGAATGCATAAAAATTTCTTTCCTTTCTCCTCTTTTTTTTTTCAACTGAGATTGAATTCAAAGTAATCCTACAGTTTCAAATGGTACCTCAAACATATTTAAGTATCAACAAGATCTGTTCAACTTGATTCAAACAAAGATTTTTTAATTATACCAATCCTCATGTGTCAAGTGCCCTCACAACAAAGAAAGTCTTATTTCACACATGTACGAAACATTCGATTCGAGGACATTTTGCAAAATACACTCACACTCAGAAAGATGTTCTACGCATGCAATTGTGATACTATATGCTTGTACTTCATGCAAGTCTCCACTAATGTGAGAACATTTGAAATGGGATCATGTAGGACTTGTAACTTGTTTGTAATGGAGGCTCAGGGGCTGGTAGGATATTTATTTAGGATAAAAGTGGCTTAATCTCTCCTTGAGTGTCACACTAAACTTGTGCTTCCAACAATTGATACATGTTTGACATTTGATCCTCTTTGTTATTCTTCTGTTTCGACTTCTTTCACACTTTATTTGTTGGAGATTTTTTTCTCTTTTTACCCCTTTCTTTTCTGTCTTTCATTTCATTTTTTTGAACAATTTCTTTTTGTCTTTCCTTAACCTTGTAGGGGTATTGTATTTTCAACTTTTCAAAAAACAATTCTGTCTCTAGAAGTCGTCTTTGAATTCTTGATTTTGAGACTTTGCGTCTTTCACCTTTGACAATTTCAAACTTGAATCTGCATCTTATCATTTGCACATTTTCGTGCGCTCAAGAAGGACGGACCAAGAGAGGGATAGTGCATGTAAGCACTCAGAAGGGTAACAGTTAAGATGTGGTATTCCCCAAAAAAAAAAATTCAGGCTCAAAATGGGAAAAACTAGGGATTAATGTTATTTGGTTGGCTTTGAAAGACACAAACGGGTCAAAGAAGGCCTACGATCCTTTCTCAAATCAAACATTACTCAGGAATTCGCCTCAACAAACGTTCAGGCCAAGTTCTAGATCAACAATACGATGCTATTTAATTTTAATCTAACGCTCACCCCCACAATGCACTTGAAACAACGAAGTTGGTTTTGTTCTTATCTTGAATGTGTGCAAGAGAATTTCCAAGTATCACAAAAATATAATAAGAGGTACCAAAAGAATCTATGGTTTACCACAATATCAATTTTCTTTTTAACAAATATTTTACATGTTCCAAACTGTAATAGTCTCAATTCAGTCAAAAAATATGACTTTTAAAATATGTACAAAAAATAATTTTGAAAAAATGAATACCGAACCCAAGGAGGGTTGCCTACGTATCTCAAATAGATGAGAATTAGGTACGCGTAGTTCATAAATATATGATGTAAAATATGTACATAATTTGATTTTATTTTTTGAAAATTAAAAAAGGAGCACCGAACCCAAGAAGGGTTGCCTACGTATCTCTTAAAAATGAGAATCAGGTACGCGTAGTTCGAGAAAATATAGTATAAAATATGAATACAATTTGAACTTCTTCTTTTTTTAATTTTGAAAATTGAAAAAAAAGTACCGAACCCAAAGAGGGTTGCCTACGTATCTCACTAAAATGAGAATCAGGTACGCGTAGTTCGGGAAGATATAATATAAAATGCATATTCTAAAAATAAATAAATGAATTTATTGAAAGAAAAATAACATAAATAAAAAGAAATTAATGAGTTGTATTAAAAGACAAATTATTTAACGAATAAAAAAATGTCAAACAAAATATTCTTTTTTTTTCTCTTTACAAAAGTAAGATTAAAAAAATCAAAGACATTTATTGAATATGAAATTACATACAAAAATTAAAATATACACAAACTCAGAGTATTATTTTGCAAGTCTAGCATTTTAGTACTATCTTGGGAGATTTTTTGAGGACTTGTGAAAAATGAGTCCTCAAAAATTCTATCCCAGTTTCAACCTCAACAATTTTATTATGTTCAAAAACTTTTTATTTTATTAACCTACAAAAGAAATTTCCCGTTTCTAACACAAACAAAGTGAAAAATATTTATTGAATATAAAACCATATATTAAAATTAAACTATACACCAAATTTGCGAAATTTTTTTGTGCTATTCTAAAAATAAATGTCCTCGTTTTTATTGCAATATACAGAAAAAATTAACGGGGAATATGATCGAGCCATTGTGGCACCTACATATCCCGTTAAAATGGGAATTAGGTCAAACGTAGTTTCACGCAGATATAATTGATAAAATCACATTTCAAAAAAAAATATGTATTTACACAAAATCAAATAAACATGAACGAAATAAATTATGTAATATTTAAACAAACAAATAATGTATAATACATCCTAATAAACCTAGCTATTAAAGAATGTGTATGTCGTTTGTATATCCTATTGCTCTCCTTAAAGTACATTTTACAAATTACACAAATAAAATAAATTGAGATACAAATTAGGGGAAAAGAATATACAAATACATAAGTAAAATATCCCACGCAGGGGCACAATTCTAAATTATTTATTTACAATAAAATGAATTAAATTACAAATAATAAAATCCCGAAGAGAAATAGTACATACAACCCGACATACATATTCTTCAATTGCAGGTCAACTTAGATAAATGCACCTAAATAAGGAATTTGGTTTCGCTCTAACCTAGGTTTACTAAGAGTTGGTTTCAAAAGATTTGGTACCTGAGTTGGACAAACTACGGGGAGAAGTAGTAAATGACGTTGGACGACCGCAATCCAACTACCCACTTACCACTTCCAAAATATATAAAGAGGGTTTTTATGAAAGGACAGTCGCGGATAACCACGTAACCACCCTTATTCCTAATGTAAACTATTTGTCGGTTGACAGAAATATGTCATGAATACAAATGATACTATACAAATAATTAAACAAATAATAAATGAATACAAATAATAAAGACATATAAATAACAATATATACACATGTGATATAATACAAAAATAAATAAATAAATAATTAAAATCCTCCTCAATTTGAAAAATAAATTCATAATGGTTAGAACCTCGAAAGTCCCCAGTGAAGTCGTCATTCTGTTGACATCCCGAAGGCGCAACGTCGTGACAACTCACAAAAAAATAATTTAATAAAAGAATTTAAAAGAAAAAATAATTTAAGTTTAATTTTTAGAGTCTCCCCCTAATTTTAAGGATAATTAGGAAACCAATTTTTATTTACAAAAAATAGTCTGCGAACCAAAAAATTCTGAGTAGGGGGTTCAAGTTATTTCAAAGAGAAGGAGCACCCTTCAGAATCCACAACTGTGGGTCCCAGATGAAGTTATTTTTCCAAATTGAGAAGATAAATAATATATCACAAGTATAATAACCATTGTTGACACCCAATTTTGACCGACCTAAACTCCTTTTTAGATCGTCATTAAGTTAAAATAGGTATTTTTAAAACTTTTTAAAATAATTGAGTTTATTTCAAATTTCTTATCCTATAATTACATATTTTAAATACTTTCGAAAAAATAAATAAATAATAAATATATTTTGTCTTTATCATAAGTTTTTTTTAATTATTATTACTATCATTTATTTTATTATTATTATTGTTATTATTATTATCACTTTATTACGAATATTTTTAATAGAAAATATTTTTATTATTATTATTATTATTATTATTATTATCATTATGTCAACCTCACATTTTTTAAAATATTATATGTGTACATATATTTTATATATTATTATTTTGTACTCTAAAATAAATATACATTTAATACTTTACGTAATAATTTTAAAATATATAGCGTATTTTCTTTACATAACGATTATTATTAAAATATTATGTATTTTTAAATATTATAATTAATTAGGTGACGGTCTATTCAATTTCATCCAAATTTATTCAATTCGTAATCTTTTCTACCAATTTCATTTCAATTCTAGTCAATTTCATTGAAATTTATTTCAATTCTAGCCAATTCTCGTGCAATTTCTTTCAATTCTAACCTAAATTGAGCCAATTTGTGGCTCAATTTTAAAGTTTAGCCCAATTTCATTCAACTTGAATCCGGGTTGACCCATTTGACCTCAAATCCGCCCCATATTTGTGAATTTAATCACAATCGTTCAATCAATTTAATCTAACAGTCCATATTATTTTATTTTTTATTTCTTTTTTTTAATCTTATACCCCAAAACCCTAAAACAATTTTCATTCTTTCCTCTCTCTACCCTAGCAGCCCTCTTTCATACCCTCTCCCTCTCTCTCACATCTCTCTCACTCTCCGCCTCCCTCTCCTTACCTCCGGCTGAACCCCGACAGCCACCAAACCCCACCGGCAGCCCCTCGCTGCCGGAACCCGCCAGCTGTCGTCGTCTCCATCTCCACCACTGGTAGCCCTTCGCTGCCAGAATCCATCCCCTTTCCGCACTGCCGCCGCTCTCTCGCAACAGCCACCAAACGACGATCCATCTGTCTCCCGTCAGCCCCCTAGCACCTCTCTTCGTGTAACAACCCAAAAATTTTCAAAATCTCCTTATGGTTGGCCTTATCTAATGTACTAGTGGTCATGGTTAATTTTTGGTAGTCACGGGTTGAGTTTAAGTGGCCGAACGCAAAATGGGCTAGTTGGTGGCCTAGAGGGATAATTTTGGCAGTGTATTTTAAACGATCACAACTTTTGATGTGGATTGAACCATGTGGGATATTACATATCAAATTGAATCGCTTTGCGCTATCTTCGCAACAAAACTGGTTTCACTCGATTTGGAGTTCGGATGAGGGAGATATGGCCCAAATAGTGGGACTGACTGAAATTCTGAAGACATTGGAGATAGGCTCAGAAAAGTGGCTAAATGCAGGGCCACAGACCGTGAAACTTGTCACGGTCCGTGTGGGGTGTCGTGGAATGCTCCAGTGAGCTAGGGGTGTCCAGGAACCACCCCATGAGACAAGTATGGGACCACGGACCCTTGAACGAGCCGTTTGACCTTAGACGGCCAGTGTGTTGTCCCGTCAAGTGGGACAGTGGCTTGGCCAAGCCACGGCTGAGTCTAGGAGTCTAAGGTTGGGCTCACGGGACCCTTACACGACCAGTCAACCTTCAAACGGTCCGTCAAAATGCTCGTCAAGTGTTCTAGAAAGTCCTCTGAGAGTTCGCATTGAAAATTTAGCTAAGTGTGGTGAGATGGAGGGTTGAACGGCTCGTGCACAGTGTGATGGCCACTGTAGCAGCCGTTTGACTCTGCTTAGTCTCGGAAAGTTACATTTTATTAATGGTATTTTCTTGATTTAATATTTCCTTAAGCCCCTTTTTGATACCCTAAGGTCTCCTAAACCCCTAAAACATTCCCCAAACCCTCATTCATCCATTCAAACTCTCCTACACTCTCTCT
>JBCEWC010019070.1:0-11615 GCA_038996855.1 Solanum aculeatissimum
TCTATGTAGAGGCATTGTTGGAAAAATCTATACTCTTGTACGTTTGACTTGTATGTTGGATATTTGGTTATGTAATATGATGCTATTTAGCTTGGTATATGATCATGTCCTTTTGTTATGATATTGATTTGAATGATGGGCATTGTGTATGGCTATGTGCTTATGTGGAAAGTCCCATATTCCCGGTGTGCCCCCATAGTGGAATCCTATTTCCCCTTGTACTTAGAGATTAATTCTATATTCTATGTGTAAGCATGCTTGTCCCATTCCTGTTATTGCCCCATAGCTTGAGTCCCAAGTCCCGAATCCCTTAGAGCATATGTGTTATGTGTTTAGCTTCCGCGTTCTCGAACCGATGATACGTGTAATGATGCTATGATAGCTTGATCGAGGGTCTTCAAGTCCTCTTTCTCCATGTCACATCTAGGCCCCCTATTCGGGTTGTGACATTCATGGTCCGTGTGTCACTACACGGTTCGTGTAGTGGACCATGAGGGTGACATTGTCAATTTTTCTTATTTGTTTTGTTAATGGTTTAATTGTAATTTTGGTGTTTTCCTAAGGTCATTTTAGTCTTCCTAAGCCCTCTTAAACCCTTGAATTAGTCTATACACCTTCATCCAATTCAACTTCTTCCAACACTTAGAATTATATTCAAACTCTCTCTTCCAAGTGTGGGTTGAAGGTTTGAGTTGGAATCCAAGGAAGTCTTCTTCTCCAATCTCTCTTCTCTATAAATCTTCTAGTTAATCAAGGTATGTAGGATTGAATCATGGTTCCCCTTTCAACCTTGAAGACCCCAAAACTCTTTTACACTTGAATTTATGAAATTAAGCTTACTTTAAATTTGGCTCTTTAAATCTATTGTTGATTTGATTAAATTGAAGTATGGGCTGTACTTACAAGATGATTTCAAAGTGGTTTAAGTTCAATTATCATGATTAACATTGAAATTATGAAGATTCAATTATGCATATCCCTTTAAGTCTTCAATTCAAGCATGGGTAGTATGAATTATGTTTTTAATTGAGAATTGCATTATGATTTAATTATGAATCTATTTTATTGTGATGATTTAAATGTTTATATCTATTACCCATGTTATTTATTCATCATTCATGGCATTTGCATTCATGAGAATGGCTTTATGAATCTTTTGATATGTACTAAGTCCCAAAGATGTTTATGACTATGTTTTTAAGCAAAGAATGGGTATGACTAAGTTGTGAGCACACTATGTCTATGTTATAGATCTTTGAGCAAAAGAATAGGTTCTTACACCATATGAGAATGTTTAAAGGAGCATAGGATTGGGATTAGAGTCAGTGTGGACTATCCTCAAGGGTCCATACTCTTTTTTCATACCTATGCAAGAATGAATCTATTCTTATGCATAAAAGTATGACATGAAGAATGGTTTGATTTTTTAGTCACTTATGCATAAAAGTATGACATGAAGAATGTTTTGACTTTTTAGTCACGTATGCATGAATATAAAGAAAATGATTTGGCTTTTAAGCCCAATTATGCATGGTTATGATATCAAGTTACTTATCATCTTTTCAAAAGCATATATATGTATGTATTCTTTCAGGATGATGGTTTAGCACCGAGGGATTAGAGTCAGTGTGGACTATCTCCAAGGGTCCATACTCTTTTTCGTCAAACTATGTGCCAAACATAGATTCATGTTTATGCCTCTTATAAGATGATTATGTTTAGAAAGGATCTACCTTTGGCAAGTAGGTCACCTCTTTATCCGTTATGGGGACGTTGATGGAGTTCCAAGTTATAGCTCACTCGGTCTTATGTCGGTTGAGGTCCCATCCCTATTATGTTTATACGATAGAGCATTCATGCATCATGAATTTCATGGCATATTGGTATATTATCCTTTCTTATAATCTTCTTTCTAAATATGTGCCCTTGTCATCTAGTATCGGTCTATAGGTTGATCATGTTCATATGCATTGCATGCCCGCATACTTAGTGCATTGTATGTACTAACATATACTTTTATCTATATGATCTAACCATGTAGGGACCGGAGACGATATCTATCTACCCCGTGACGGTTGATTCAGATCTTTGAGTATCATTAGTGGTGAGTCCTATGTTCCAAGGTCAACATCCACCTTCTATCTACCTTTATGTATGTTGTTACTTCTTTACTTTGAGGGTGAGCCCGAGACATGTCTTGACCCCCGCCCTATTCTAGACTAGAGGCATTGTTGGACATCACAAAGACTCCCGTACGATTATGTTATATGAATACTTGAGACAATTTATCTATGTACTATGTATGAAAAAGATGATTATGTTTATGCTATTATGATTTGTTCAATGAGAATGTGCTTATGTGGAAAGTCCCTTCTTGGCCCATAGCGTGCGTTAGACTTACCCGCCCCTTAGAATGTATTTGTCATATGCTATTTGATTCATGCAAATCCTTTCCCCAACGACATCCCCATAGCTTGAGTCCAAAGCCCCATAATCCCTTAGAATTATTTTTTCTTGTTAAATTATGCACTTCCAAACTAATGATGTGTAAATTGATGCTAAGGTGGTCATTTGAGGACTCTCGGGTTCTCATTCGCCATGTCACATCTAGGCCCTACTTCCGGATCATGATAAAGATGATATCAAAGCACTAGGTTTATAAATGGTCCTCGAAGTTCAACATGCCACGTCAAGTATAGTCTTATTCATGGGTGTGTTGTGTACCATACCTATGAGTAAGAGGCTATGGTGACGTTTTAGGAATTATCTCACTTCATTGTCTCTTATGTCATCCTATGAACTGTTTTATAAGGTTTTCTGAATTATTGGTGTTCTTGTCACTCTTTCAGAAGATTCCTCCATGAAGAGCCCCTCTTCCTAGACAAGCCCCAGCTAATGAAGAGCAAGCCCCTCAACAACCTATGGGGGAACAAGTGACTCATGCTGAATTCTGAAATATTGTTGCTATGTTGGCTCAAGTGGTGGCCAATCAGGCCCGACCAACTAATCCTACTCTTGGTCACACCCCAACCTCTAGGTTGAGAGACTTCACTCGGGTGAATCCTCTGAAGTTCTTTGGCTAAAACACTGACGAGAATGCCCAAGACTTTGTTGATGAGCTCACTAAAGTGTTGACTGTCATGGGTGTGAGTTCTGAGGAGAAAGTTGAACTGGCTGCTTATCAGTTGAAAGATGTGGCTCAGATGTGATACAATCAGTGGTTGGCTAAGAGGGTTGCTTATGTTAAGGTTGATTGGGAAGAGTTCAAATTTGCTTTTCTGGACCGTTTCTTCCCTCTTGAACTTAGGGAGGCCAAGATGACTGAATTTATTAATCTCAGGCAAGGCGTCATGACTGTGAGAGACTATTCCCTTAAGTTTCCAAAGCTCTCAAAGTATGCTCCCATACTAGTGGCGGACCCTTGTGCAAGGATACATAAGTTTATTTTTGGGGTCTCTGATTTGGTAGTGAAGGAATATCACACCGCTATGCTTATTTAGGATATGGATATTTCTAGACTTATGAATTATGCTGAACAGATTGAGGGGGAGAAACTCAAGGAGAGGAGGGTGAATGATTCTAAGAGGGCTCAGTATGATGGTGGATTCTCTAACACTAGGAGAAGTGGTGAAAATGGCCGATTTCAACAAGGCCAAGGCTCGAATGCGAGGTTTTCCAATGCTAGGGTGCCCCCTCACAAGGCACAAGTTGGGGGTGGACTATTTCTTCCTCGATGTGGCCAATGTGGGAGAGCTCATCCCGAAAAGTATTTGTGGTGATCGGGTGGTTGCTTCGGGTGTGGTGAGATGGGCCACAAGATGTTTGACTGTCCTAAGGTAGCTAAGAGGGGTCAAGGCCAAGAAGCTCTGGGTGGTCAGGTTCAACAAAGGGTTGCTCTAGGAAATGCTCCTAGGAACACCAGGTTTTATGCTTTGCATGCACGCCAAGAAGTTGAGGAGACTCCGAATATAGTGACTGGTATGTTAAAAGTCTTTGATTTTGATGCTTATGCTTTACTTGATCCAGGTGAAAATATACCTTTTGTGACTTTTTTATTGGCTTTTAAGTTTGGTTTGAGTCCTGAAACCTTAAGGGAGCCCTATTCGGTTTATACTCCCGTGGGTGAGCCTATTATTACTCGGAACGTTTATCGGGGTTGTCCAGTTTCAGTATTGCATAAAGTCTTTCCCGGTGACCTTATAGAGCTTGAGAAGTTTGACTTCAATATTATTCTTAGGATGGATTGGTTACATGCATCATATGTCTCAGTTGATTATAAGACTAGAAAATTATAATTTCAGATTCCTAATGAATCTGTTTTGGAATGGAGGGGTAGTCACTCCGTTGTTAAAGGTCAATTTATTTCCTATCTCAAAGCCCAAAAGATAATTTCTAAGGGGTGCACCTATAATATTGTGAGGGTTAGAGACATGGAGGCTGAGTCACCTACTCTTGAGGCAATTTCGGTGGTTAATGAATTCCCCAATGTGTTTCCCAAAGATTTGCCTGGTATTTCTCCTGATAGATAAGTGGATTTTGGCATAAATATCCTTCCAGATACTCAACCTATTTCCATTCCTCCATACCGTATGGCCCCAGTTGAGCTAAAAGAGTTGAAGGATCAGTTGAAAGACCCATTGGAGAAAGGCTTTATTAGGCTAAGTATTTCACCTTGGGGTGCTCCTGTGTTATTTGTAAGGAAGAAGGATGGGTCGCTTTAAATGTGTATTGACTATCGACAATTGAACAAGGTGACCATCAAGAATAAGTACTCGGTTCCTAGAATCGATGACTTATTCAATCAACTTCAAGGAGCCACTCATTTCTCAAAGATAGATCTTCGCTCGGGTTATCATCAGTTGAAGGTGAGGGAGTGTGATATTCCTAAGACAACTTTCCAGATTCAGTATGGACATTTCGAATTTGTAGTAATGTCATTTGGATTGACCAATGCCCCGATGGTGTTTATGGATCTTAGGAATCGGGTATTCAAGCCATTTCTTTATAGTTTTGTAGTTGTCTTCATTGATGATATCTTAATTTACTCCCGAAATGAATAGGAGCATATGGATCACTTGAGATCGGTACTTTAGACCTTGAGGGAGAAGAAGTTATTTGCCAAGTTCAGTAAATGTGAGTTTTGGTTAGGAGAAGTTACTTTTCTTGGTCATGTGGTATCCAGTGATGGTATTAAGGTTGATCCCAAGAAGACTGAAGTGGTAAAGGATTGGCCTAGACTGTTGACCCTTTCTGATATTTGGAGTTTCCTTGGGTTGGCTGGTTATTATCAGAGGTTTTTTGAGGGATTCTCATCCATCACATCCCCATTGACTAAGTTGACTCAAAAGAAAGCCAAGTTTGTATGGTCGAACGAGTGTGAGAATAGTTTTCAGACTTTGAAGGACTAACTTACATCGACTCTCATTTTGACTTTACCAAATGGCTTAGACAGATTTGTGGTATATTGTGATGCTTCTCGAATTAGATTGGGTTGTGTGCTCATGCATCATGGTAAGGTGATAGCTTATGCATCGAGGTAATTGAAGGTGCATGAATGAAACTACCCGACTCATGATCTTAAATTGGCAGTGGTGGTATTTGCTCTAAAGATTTGGAGACACTACTTGTATGGGGTTCATGTAGACGTTTGTACCGATCATAAGAGTTTGCAATATGTGTTCACCCAAAGAGACCTTAACTTAAGACAAAGGAGATGGTTGGAACTACTTAAGGACTATGACATGAGTGTCCTGTATCATCCTGGTAAGGCGAATATTATAGTTGATGCCCTTAGCAGTCTATCCATGGGTAGTGTATCTCATGTTGATGAAGGAAAGAAGGAGTTGGTAAGGGGTGTGCACCATTTGGCTAGGTTGGGTGTTAGATTGATTGACTCTGCTAATGATAATATTTTTGTTCGAAACGGGTCTGAATCTTCTGTGATTGTCGACATCAAGGAAAAAAAAGATTTGGATCCTTCGTTGGTTGAACTAAAGAGGTTGGTTTCCGAAAAGAAGATAGAGGTTTTCTCCCAAGGGGGAGATGGTGTGCTACGGTACCAAGACCGATTATTGTTTCAAATGTTGATGGCCTTAGGGAGGTTATCATGAGTGAGACCTATAACTCCCAATATTCTATTCATTTGGGATACACTAAGATGCATCGGGATTTGAGAGAGGTGTATTGGAAGCATGGCATGAAGAAAGACAGCCAAATTTGTGTCAAAATGTCTGAATTGCCAACAAGTAAAGGTAGAACACCAAAGGACCGTTGGTTTGGCTCAAGATATTGAGATTCCTACTTAGAAGTGGGAAGATATGAACATGGATTTTGTGGCCGGATTGCCTCGTACTCGGAAGTAATTTGATTCTATTTGGGTTGTCGTAGATTGGATGACCAAATTAGCTCACTTCTTCCCCGTTAAGACTACCTTTGATGCCGAGGATTATGCAAAGTTGTACATTCGGGAATTGGTTAAGTTGTATGGAGTGCCTACATCTATTATTTCAGATCGCGGTATCCAATTTATCTCTCACTTTTGGAGATCATTTCAAAGAGGACTTGGCACTAAGGTCAAATTTAGCACTGCTTTCCATCCTCAAACCGATGGGCAAGCCGAGAGGACAATCCAAATCTTGGAGGATATTTTGAGGGCTTGTGTATTAGAATTTAAAGGGAATTGGGATGATCATCTACTGCTTATCGAGTTTGCATACAATAATAGTTTTCATGCTAGCATCTGTATGGCTCCATTTGAAATGTTATATGGTAGGAGGTGTAGATCCCCGGTGGGATGATTTGAGTTGGGTGAGATGGCATTGATAGGCCCGGACTTGGTGGTTGAAGCTATAGAAAAGGTGAAGTTGATTAGAGAAAGGTTGAGAATGGCTCAAAGTCACCCAAAGTCTTACTCGGATATAAGAAAGAGGGACTTTGAATTTCATATGGGTGATTGGGTTTATGAGAAGGTCTCACCTAGGAAGGGTATTATGCATTTTGATAAAAAGAGTAAATTGTGTCCTCGGTATGTCGGGCCATATGAGATTGTTGAGCGAATCAGTAATGTGGCTTATAGATTGGAGTTACCTTTGGATATGAGTTCCATTCATCTGGTGTTCCATGTATCAATGTTGAGGAAGTTGGTTGGTGACCCCAAAGCGATTGTACCCTTGGAGGGTGTTGTGGTTGAAGAAAACTTGACCTATGAAGAGGTGCCAGTTGAAATCTTGGATAGGCAAGTGAAACAACTTCACAATAAGGTTGTGGCATCAGTTAAAGTGCTTTGGAGAAATCAATGTGTAGAGGGTGCTACATGGGAAACAGAGTCATACATGATGAAGCAATATCCCTACCTCTTCCAATCTACTCAAGCCTAAGGTACTAGGTTCCTTCCTTTTCAAATGGTCCAAATTCTTTATCCCTTGAGTTTCATGGCATGACATGCATACATGTGCACAAAAATGATTCAAATGATGTTTTTACTTAAGTTTTAATGACTTTATGATTTTCAAATGATGAATGATGCATTGTCTTTATGTTGAAATATTTCTTGCTTAAGTCAAGCCTTTCAAGCCTTGTTCTAGCCATTCGAGGACGAATGTTCTCAAGGGGGAGATGATGTAACAACCCAGGATTTTTAGAACCTTGTGAAGCTGATTAGCTTTGATTTTGAACCTACTTTGATTGGTTAGTGATCTTCATGAGTCTCTCTTAAGTGGTCTTGTTCAAAGAAATCGCGTTGGTTAAGTTTTACTTAAATTTTTGTGGAAGCACTGACTTTAACTGGTCATAACTCTTAGCACAAGTAAATTTGGGTGGTCCATGACCTATCAAATTGAAGAGCTTTGAGTTGTCTTTTCAACGCACTTAGTTTCACTTGATTTGGAGTTCAAATGAAGAAGTTATGGTCTTTTTGGTGGGACTGCCTGCACAGGGATTCTTTTCTGGAAATTGGCTAAGACATGCTCCCATGGTGCTCTTCACGGACCAAGTGCCACTTGATGGTCCGTGAAGAGGCCTGTCTGACCTCTCACGAGGCGTCGTAAGGTGTTTCGTGACGACCTTGACTTAAGGATTGGTTCTATGTATAAGGTTAGCATTTTGAAAATCGCATCAATGAGGAAGGAGGCTTCACGGACCATGTTGGACCTTATGGTCCGTGAACCTGTCCGTGTGAGGGAGGCCAGTCAAGGCTCTTGGCCAAGTGAGGCTCCATGGACCAGTTCATGGTCCGTGTGAAGCCTCACAGCCCGTGAGACCTTCCGTGTGGCTAAGAGAGTTAAATTTTTTCTAAGTATGGGATTAACGTCTCGGACCTTCGTCGACGAAATATTTTCTAAGTGTTGCTTCATGGGAGGGTTCATGGTCTGTGTGTCACTACACGGTTCATGTAGTGGACCATGAGGGTGACGTTACCAATTTTTCTTATTCATTTCATTAATGGTTTAATTTTTTGTGTTTTTCTAAGGTCGTTTTAGTCTTCCTAAGCCCTCCTAAACCCCGGAATTAGTTTATACACCTTCATCCTATTCAACTTCTTCCAACACTTAGAATTATATTCAAACTCTCTCTTCTAAAGGCTCTCTTCCAAGTGCGGGTTGAAGGTTTGAGTTGGAATCCAAGGAAGTCTTCTTCTCCAATCACTCTTCTCTCTAAAGCTTCTAGTTAATCAAGGTATGTGGGATTGATTCATGGTTCTCCTTTCAACCATGAAGACCCCAAAACGTTTTTGCACTTGAATTCATGAAATTAAGCTTACTTTAAATTTGGGTCTTTTAATCTATTGTTGATTTGATTAAATTGAAGTATGGGTTGTATTTACTTGATGATTTTAAAGTGATTTAAGTTTAATTATCATGATTTACATTGAAATTATGAAAATTCGATTATGCATATCCCTTTTAGTCTTCAATTCAAGCATGGGTACTATGAGTTATGTTTTTAATTGTGGATTTCATTATGATTTAATTATGAATCTATCTTATTATGATGATTTAATTGTTTATCTCTATTACCCATGTTATTCATTCATCATTCATGAGCATAGATTTTATGAAGCTTTTGATGTGGGCGAAGTCCCAAAAATGTTTATGACTATGTTTTCAAGCAAAGAATAGGTATGACTAAGTTGTGATCACACTATGTCTATGTTATGGCTCTTTTAGCAAAAGAATGAGTGTGTACACCATATGAAAATGTTTAAAGGAGCATAGGATTGAGATTAGAGTCGGCGTGGACTATCCCCAAGGGTCCATACTCTTTTCTCGTACCTATGCAAGAATAGAGCTATTCCTATGCATGAAAGTATGACATGAAGAATGATTTGACTTTTTAGTCACTTATACATGAAAGTATGATATGAAGAATATTTTGACTTTTTAGTCACGTATGCATGAAAGTAAAGAAAATGATTTGGCTTTTAAGCCCAATTATGCATGGTTATGATCTCAAGTTACTTGTCCTCTTTTCAAAAGCATGTGTATATATATATATGTATTCTTGTGGGATGATGGCTTAGAACAGAGGGATTGGAGTCGGCGTGGACTATCCTCAAGGGTCCATACTCCTTTCCGTCAAACTATGCACCAAACATAGGTTCATGTTTATGCCTTTTATGAGATAATTATGTTAAGAAAGGATCTACCTTTGGCAAGTAGGTCACCTCTTTATCCATTGTGAGGAAGATGACGGAGTTCCAAGTTATAGCTCACTTGGTCTTATGTCGGTTGAGGTCCCAGCCCCATTATGTTTATACGATTAAGTATTCATGCATCATGAATTTCATGGCATATTGTATATTATCCTTTCTTATAATCTTCTTTCTATATATGTGCCCTTGTCATCTAGCATCGGTCTATAGATTGATCATGTTCATATGCATTGCATGCCCGCAAACTTAGTACATTATATGTACTAACTCATACTGTTTATCTACATGATCTAACCATGTAGGGATTGGAGACGATATCTATCTACCCCTTGATAGTTGATTCAGATCTTTGAGTATCATTAGTAATGAGTCCTATGTTCCAAGGACAACATCCACCCTCTATCTACCTTTATGTATGTTTTTACTTCTTTACTTTGAGGATGAGGCCGGGACATGTCTTGGCCCCGATCCTATTCTAGACTAGATGCATTGTTGGACATCACAAGGGCTCCCGTATGATTATGTTATATGATTACTTGAGATAATTTGGCTATGTACTATGTATGGAAGAGATGATTATGCTTATGCTATTATGATATGTTCAATGAGAATGTGCTTATGTGGAAAGTTCCAAGTCCCTTCTTGCCCCATTGGGTGAGCCATACTTACCCGCGCATGCAAATCCTTTCCCCAACGACCTACCTATAGTTTGAGTCCAAAGCCTCGTAATCCCTAAGAATTATATATTTCTTGTTAAATTATGCGCTTCTGAACCAATGATGTGTAAACTGATGCTAAGGTGGCTCGTTTGAGGACTCTCGGGTTCTCATTCACCATGTCACATCTAGGCCCTACTTCCAGGTCCTGACAATCATTTCATGGCCTAGGGATTTAATTTCTGCATATCATGCCCTCAAGGTGTCATGGTCCAAAGACATCATCCTTCATGGCCTACGAACATCATTTCATGGCCTAAGGATTTAATTTATATTTATCATTATTCGAAGGTGTCATCATCCAAAGACATCATTTTTTTCATGGCCTACGGACATCATCTCATTACCTGAGTATATAATTTATGATTTAGCATAGCCTAAGACATCACAGCCTGAGACGTCATCTTTATCATCTTATAGAAAATTTCATGGTCTAAGATAATTATTTCACTATTTAATATACATGCTCTAACCATTTTATTTTGTGTTTTTAAAGTTACAGATTGCAGAATCTATGGACTCCTGCTTGCCGCTCTAAAGATAGATCTTTCGTTTTATTCCAACCACAATAAACCTTATTCTTTTCTGCATGTTATTTGCATTATCCTCATTTCACCCTCATTTTTTCATCAATACTTGATATGCTCACACTCTTCGTACAGTCGTATGCTCCAACGTTCCAAATTCAAGCTACTATCGCTCCTACTTTGAACCCCACACTAATATTTCTATTTTTGGAATTTCATTCGTTCTTAAATCTAGAACTACACACGGCCTGATTCTCGTATAACCAGAAATATGTAGGCGACTTGAAAATTGAAGTCTCGACCGTAATATTTTCACAACCTTTTTTTTGTTCTATTTGGTCCCTCTGATAATATTTCATTGGTCGGACAAAATCGTCTACTCCGTCAACTTTCTTTGCTCGATAATTCAGCATTCATTCCCGAGCAAAGAAGGAAAAGTTGTTGACACCCAATTTTGACCGACCTATAACCCATTCTAGATTGCCATTTGATTAAAATAGATATTTTTAATTTTTTTTTAAAGTACATGAGTTTATTTCAAATTTTATCCAATAATTACGTATTTTTAATACTTTTTAACTTTCATAATTTGTTCGGAAAAAAATTTCATTTTTATTATAAATTACTTTCATTTTTATTGTTATCATTATTGTTATTATTTTTATTTTTATTATTATTATTATTATTATCATTATCATTATTATTATGTCCATATCATTTTTA
>JBCEWC010019071.1:0-11614 GCA_038996855.1 Solanum aculeatissimum
TAACAAGAGTTTCATCATAACCATACTTCAATGCATATGCCATGAATGAGGAATCAAGTGCATGGGTAATGGAGTTTAAAACCTTAAACCATAATTCAATAGATAATTCAATATAATTCATGAGAAAGTCCCAATTCAAAATATAGTGCAATTTACCCATGCATATTAAACCATCAAAAGGGACATGCACATTATACCTTCAAGAGTTTCAATGCACTTCATGAATTTCAAACTTAAATCAACCTTCAATCACCTAAATTCTACAGCCTACAACTCAATTCAAGTAAATACATCAAAAGTTTAAAGAACACATAATTAAAGGAAAGCTTAAATTCATAAATTAAAGATAGGGGTTCTTGGGTATTCATGGATGAAAGGGAATTCATGAATCAATCCCACATACCTTGAGATTAGCCTAGGGAATTAGATGATTTTGCAAGAAAGATGATTTTCCCCAAACCTTTTTAAGCTTTCATCAATGGAGGTCAAGAGGATTGAGAGAATATTTGTGAGGATTGAAGAGTGCTAGAATGAATAAAAGGGAATTAAGGTTTGATTTAGGGGTGTTAGGAGACCTTAGAAAGCCTAAAAGGGGCATAGGATTAAACCAAATTATAAATTAACCATTAATGAGATGGACTAGATCACAGAAAACAGGGCCTCACGAAGGCCATCCAGTGGCCGTGAACTGGCCCACGGATCGTGGGCCTATCCGTGAGATCACACTTGGTCTCGGCTTTGGCTTGAACTCTCGAGGGACTTTCTAGACTGTTGAGTCAGAAGTTTTGATGATGAAACACGTTGGCCAGGTTAGTCACTGAACACACTATCTCAGCTAGACAATCGAATAGGGATTGCAGATAGATAAGAGCACATGAAGATAAGGCTTCAAACACGAAAATAGGGGAGCAGTTCAACTAAACGCACGTGGAAGAAAAAAGTCAGGGTTGAACAAAGTCATACACAAAGAAAGTGTCCAAGGCAAGGAGGAAAGGTGACAAAGGAGGTTTATCAAGACACAAACTCCTTGTGCGCCTGGTTTTAAAAAGATAGCAGCCAAAAGAAGTGAAGACTTACGAAAAAGAGCAATCGCAGTGAAGTTGAAGAAACTGAGCCATCCTAGGGAGTCTTTTTTTTTAGGTTTTACTAAGTGTAATATTCAGTGAACTATAAACTGAATCTAGTGTCATCTTCACGTTGAGGGCAACTCGAAGATTTGGGGAACTTAACCTTGGGAGGTTTTAGTTCAAGTTAGGGAGTTTACTTTGAAGTTCTTAGATTACTAGGCATTGTAATCTTTTGACTTAGGCTCATTTGAATTAGTGAAGTTGGGACGAAATACTGTAGTGGTACAGGTCATGGTGTTTTCACCTTTGTGAGCCGGGTGTTTTTCATGATAAATCATTGTGTCTCTTATTTGCATTTCATTGAAACAAGTAGACGAACTTGGTTCTCTCTTAGGAAAATAAATAGGACGTGCTAGCTATTTCAATTGGTATCAAAGCGGATTTTCTTATTAAAGGCTAAACACCTAAGAATAGATCATGATAAACACTGCACCTCCTCTTAGACACGAAGAAGGACAATCGACTATTAGACCACTACTTTTCAACGGTACTCATTTTGGTTGGTGGAAGGCATGAATGGAGGACTTCATTCAAGCTCTATGAATTATGGGACAGGATTACTGTCGGACCCACTGTTCTCACTAAGACTGTGGAGGGAAAACTAGTTCTAAAGGAGAGAAATGAGTTCACTCTAGATGATTTAACAGCCCTGAGGAAGAATGCTAAGGCTAAGAATATTCTGGTATGCGGACTGGGACCAGATGAATACAACAGGATCTCCAACTGTGCCACTGCCAAGAAGATCTGGGATGCTTTGACTAATGCACCTAAAGGAACCAGTCAAGTCAAGAGATTCAGAGTTGTCATGCTATTTACTAAATACGAAACCTTTGGGGTGAAGGAAAATGAGTCACTGTTGGATATGATCACGAGACTCACTACTTTGATCAATGAATTAGGCTCACTAGGAAAAGTTTTGACCACTTAGGAACAAGTTAACAAAGTTTTGAGAGTTCAACCGAAGGCAAAATGGGATGTAAACGTCACAGCTATCAGGGAAGCAAAGGACATTGCTACCATGACTCTTGACGAACTGGTAGGAAATCTCCGAACATATGAGATGAATATGGAAGATAATAAGAAGGAGGAAACCATAACTGAAAGGTCTTTAGCACTAAAGGTGTCTGAAGATGAGGAAACAGATTTGGATGAGGAACATATAGCTTATCTGGCAAAGAACTTTGAGAAGCTCTTCAAGATGGGAAAAGAAAGAGACAGGAAAGAAAACGGTAACAAGAAATGGTCCGACGACTCAAGTAATAGGAAGTGGACTGATGTTAAAGCTTAGTCTGGATGCTACAACTATGGAAAAACTGACCACCATGTAAGACACTGTCCACTATGGGAAGTAGAATGGAGGAAGGAAAGAGCTGAGAGAGAACTGAGAGAAAAGGCCCTTAAGCAAAAGGGAAAGGAAGAATATGCCTTGATGGCTGCCTGGGGTTCTGGAATTGAGGAATCCGACACTGAAGATACCGATGAGACTGCATTCATGTCCGTTGGAGATTCAGATCTGGAGGATGACGAGAAATTAGAGGTAAGTATTCTTGAACTAAAAGAAAAACTGCACCTTTTTCAAAAAGAAAACTCATCATGTTAATGACTGGATTAATCGATGATTTTCTAGAACTAACTGGTGAAAAGGATCAACTCATAAATGATTTTTCAGATCAGAAACTTGAGTGTCTGGAGGTCAAAAATTTCTTAACAGAGGCAAATGAAGAAATTCTCAAGCTAAAGAACCAGGTTGAAAAACAGGATACTCTAGTCTTAAACCTAAAATCTTAAATCTTAAAACTGACCATCAGTGAAAAAGGAAAAGGTAAAATGAGTGAGGAACAACTAAAGATTGAAAATGAGTTAAGAGAATGTAAACATGAGTTCTTCAGTGAGAAAGAGAAGGGTAGAATACTAACTTAGAGAGTGTTAGATTTAAAAGAGGAACTAGAAAGAGTAAATAGGTGGAAACAATCTTCTAGGATAGTAAATAAATTGGGAAGTATAACTCACAATGAGAGGCTTGACATAGGGTTCTTTCAAGAACATATCTCTGGTACAGATTTGTGCTATATTTGTGGAAACATTAGACATCCAACTACTGAGTGTCCTATTACTAATGGTGTAAGAAACAGAACCTCTAATCTTCTACACAAAAAATGGAAAAAGGTTGTTAAGAGAAATATATCAAGAAACCTGTTTCCTGGGTGGGCTAAAAAAGATCTCATCTACCCCTTCTTTAATAAGAAAGGACCCAAGTTAGTCTGGGTTCCTAAAACTAACCTCTAAAATGTCTTTACAGGTATCAGTGAAAGGCAGCAAGCATTGGTACATGGATAGCGCTTGCTCAAGGCATATGATGGGAGATAAACATAAATTTCTTTCATTGACACCTTTCAAAGGGGGAAAAGTTTCCTTCGGAGACGGAACAAAGGGGACTGTGGTTGGAATTGGAAAGATTGGAAGAAATACATCAAGGGCCCTGAAAGAAGTCTATCATGTGGATGGATTGAAGCACAACCTGTTAAGCATATCTCAATTATGCGACGAAAGTAATAAAGTCACATTCACTTCTGCAGGTTGCAGGGTCAAAAAGCTGGATGAAAAAGAAATAGTTCTTACGGCCAAAAGACACAAAAATGTGTACAAAGCAGACATTATGGGAATGTCAGGGACGCAGTTAGAATGTCTGAGTGCCTTTGCTAATGATCCCTTATTATGGCATAAAAGATTTGGACATGCAAGTCTTAAACAACTGAACATACTTACATCTAAGAACATTGTAAGTTCAAAGATGACAAAGTATGCAGTGCATGCGTAAGGGGGAAACGGGTTAGATCATCATTCAAATCCAAGAATCAGGTAAGTACATCTAAGTGTTTGGAACTGGTTCACATTGATTTGTGTGGACCAATGAGAGTGAAAAGTAGAGGAGGTAAAAGGTACATTCTTGTTATTGTTGATGATTATTCTAGATTTACTTGGACACTTTTCTTATCTTCTAAGGAAGAATCCTTTGATATCTTTTCTATATTCATCAAGAAGATGGAAAGGAAATTAGAGACTTCCCTGATTTCCATAAGATCGGACCACGGAACAGAGTTTGAGAATACTAAATTCTTGGAATTCTATTCAACAAATAGAATAGATCACAATTCTTCTGCTCCAAGAACTCCACAACAAAATGGAGTAGTAGAAAGGAAAAACAGGACCTTAGAAGACATGGCTAGAACAATGATGATTGCAAGCAACATTGCAAAAAAATCTTTGGGCTGAAGCCATCAATACTGCTGCTTACATTTTAAACAGGTGCATACTGAGACCCATTTTAAGTAAAACTCCCTGTGAATTACTCAAAGGAAGAAAACCAAATATTTCCTATTTTAGAACTTTTGGGTGTAAATGCTTCATTCATAAGAATGGGAAAGATAATTTGGAAAAATTTGATGTCAGGAGTGATGAGAGAATATTTTTGGGATACTCTTCACATAGCAAAGCCTATAGAGTGTTGAATAAAAGAACAAATTGTGTTGAAAAAAGTGTTCATTTTGTTTTTGATGAAAATGATATTATTATTCAGACTAACATGCAGGATGAGTATGAACTGGAACATCGCGCTGAGAAACAAGAAGAACCACCTGTTGCTTCCATGGTAGAACAAAAATTCTCATAGTCAGGGGAAACCTATGACGTGGACACCCATGTTACATCATTAGCCTCAAAATCCTCAACAAATAGTTCAATTCAAGGATTCAGGATGAAAAGCTATAATATCAAGGCTCTCACCCCGTTGAAAACGTTCTCTCGGATCTGACTTCTGGAATCACTACCAAATCAGGACTGAAGAACTTGTGCGCGTTTGACGCCTTTCTCTCAATTGTGGAACCAAAAAATGTTGGAGAAGCACTACTTGATGAAGATTGGATAATGGCCATGTAGGAAGAACTAAATCAATTCGAAAGATGCAAAGTGTGGCATCTCGTACCAAAACCAGAAGGAAGAACCATCATTGGCACAAAATGGGTGTTCAGAAATAAGCTTGATGAACATGGAACAGTCTTAAGAAACAAGGCAAGGTTAGTGGTCCAAGGGTACAATCAAGAAGAAGGTATAGACTATGATGAGACCTTTTCTCCAATCGCAAGACTTAAAGCTATCAGGCTACTCATAGCTTTTTCCACCTACAAGGACTTCTCTCTGTATCAAATGAACGTTAAGAGTGCCTTTCTAAATGGCTACCTGAAGGAGGAAGTATATGTGAAGCAACCACCTGGGTTTGAGAATCTTGAATTACAAACCACATGTTCAAACTAGATAAGGCCTTGTATGGACTGAAGCAGGCTCCTCGTGCATGGTATGAAAGGCTGTCAAAGTTTCTTCTGGCTCATGGACACACTAGAGGTAAAATTGACAACACTCTCTTCTTGAAAACGAAGGAACATGACATGTTAATTGTGCAGGTATACGTGGATGATATCATCTACGGGTCAATAAATGCTCAAATGACTCACGAATTTGCACAGCTGATGAGTGGAGAGTTTGAGATGAGTATGATGGGAGAACTGAATTTCTTCTTGGGATTACAAATCAAGCAAACCTCCTCTGGGTCCTCCATAATCAACAGAAGTATATGCTGGACCTACTCAAAAGATTCAAAATGGAAGATGTTAAGGAAATAGACACTCCCATTGTTCTCTCCACAAAGCTTGATCTGGATGAGAATGGATCATCAGTCGAACCAAAAGTGTACAGAGGAATGATCGAATCACTCCTATACCTGACTGTTAGCATACCTGACATAGTTTTCCATGTGGGACTGTGTACAAGGTTTCAACCAAACCCAAAAGAGTCTCATCTCTAGGTCGTCAAAAGGATCTTCAAATCTCTCAAAGGCACCCCAGCACTTGGGCTATGGTACTCAAAAGGTAGCAATTTTAACCTTGTATGATATGATGATGCTGACTACGCTGGGTACTTAGTAGACAGAAAAAGCACCACAGGTATGACCCACTTCCTTGGAACACTTCTGATTTCCTGGTCGACCAAGAAGCAACTCTCTGTTGTTTTGTCAACTGCTGAGGCAAAATATGTAGTTGTAGGATTATGTTGTGCTCAATTGTTATGGATTAAATAGAAAATAATAGAATTCGGTATGAATGTGGGGTGTGTTCCCATCTTCTGTGATAACACAAGTGCCATAAACATTGCAAAAAATCTAGTACAACATAAAAGGACCAAACATATTGATATTAGACATCATTTTCTACGTGACAATGTAGAGACAAATCTAATCTTAATAATGATATGTCCAACTGAGAATCAAATTGCTGACATTTTCACTAAAGCATTAAGTAGAGAGCATTTTGAAAGAATCAGATTAGAACTGAGGATGATTAAGATTACTTAAGCTTCCCTCAATGATTGGCTAGAAAAGTGACTTTCATCTAGACATATCAACATAGTCCAGAATTTAATTTTTCACATGAAAATGTGTATCTCACATTAAAAGAGAAAGGGGGAACTTAATCATGTTTATGTCTTAGTGCATGTGCAGGTGACAAATTCAGGTGCAGCAACCCAACCAGAGGAGTGACAAAATCAGGTACCAACTTTTATTTGTCAAAATATGTTACTGGATCATGGACCAGGTACCCATACTTGCTTCTTCATGTGTCACTTGTTAGCTCACAAAATTGTCGCCAAAACACCCAAAAGTCACATCTCTGCAAAAGCCTGTACACGTCCAATCACGCCAGACCTCTTCTCACACTCAAATACATCCCCCGGTCGCCCTTTCATATTCCAATCCTTCACCTTCTTAATACCTCTATATCGGGTGAATTTTTTCTTTTCTTTTCAAAGAACCTTCAATTCAAACATGGCCTCCCCTCTTGATCAAACCATCACCGACTCAACAAAGTCGGAATGCCAAGCCATCATCCTTCATGCAACGGGAAATCTGCCCAAATCCTTACCTTTTCAACTATTTGATTTTGCAACTTAGGGGTCCTTCCAAAATAGATTCTCCACATTCTCCTCAAACCCTCTTCCTTCTTGGTCCTCTTCTTCCGAGGGATTGAATATTCTTCCTATTCAATCAATTTCTGGCAATGATCCATTACTCGACACTTCCATTCCAAAAAAGGTTCATCGGCGATTAAGAAAAGCTTTGGTTGGTCCAATAGAAATCTCTGAAGAATTTCCCTCTCCTGAACGGGCTCCACCAACCAGTTCTTCACGGGTACCTCAAACCCAAAACCACAAAAGGAAAGAGGAAGAAGCTCTGCAGGAAGCCCTAAAACAAAGCAAGAAACAAAAGGCTACACCTGCTTCTTCCCCCAAACATGAAGTGCTTCTCCGCTCAGTCAGGAAAAATATAGTGTGAAAAAATGTTATTCCAAAACCCCTTCATTCTAAGCCAGTGGGCCCATCAACGAAGAAGCCCGTTGCTCCCTCTTCCCCTAAACTTGTACCTCAGACCAGGGGTTCTTCAACTTCTAAGAAATTTGTTCCTTCATTTGTTCCCTCGGACTCCTCTGAGACCGAGACTGATTCTTCTACACCACTGGTTGACAACTCTGACCCTAACTTTCTTTCCCCCATTCACTTTCAGAAGCGCTCCCTCATTTAGAGTCGTGTTGTCACTGGGTTTGGAGGTTCAGACATGGATATATTGCTGAAAACAATTTAAGCTCAAGGATGGTCTGGGTTGTTTCTTTTGGTTAGTACTCAACGCCGATTTGCTAAACCTGAAATGTATGAGTTCTATGGGAGAGGGACAGTACAAAACTCTGTCTTCATCACTTCTGTCAGAGGTACACCTATTCATCTAGGGGTAGACGACATTGCATGGATATTGAAAGTTTCAAATGTTGGCTGGGATCACTACGTGCGTCATGAGTGGCCACCATTGGACAATTTGGCCTCTACACTGGAAATTACTCAAAAATTCTCAGGTCGTCCTACCTTAACTCAGCACAGAAGGGTTCTTCGATGGGAAATGTCTGCTCTTCATAGGTTATACTTCGATGTAGTCCATAAGATTCTACTTCCTAGAAAGGAACGCCGGTCTTAAGCAAGCTTCCTTTACTTGACCTTGGTGGAACTCCTTGATACTGAAGTTCCTCTTAACCTTCTAAGCTTGACTCTTCAGTATATGCAGTGGGTTCTCACTTTGGAACAAAATGGGCATGCTCTTCCCTATGGGTTCTGGTTGTCACAGATCTTCTAAGCCTACTCCATTCCTGTCCAGGTATGGACTATGCATACCACAAAGGATGTATTGGGACAGGTGAACCATGCAACCTTACCTGTTTCTATGCAACGAACTGGCACTCCGCTTCATCGTCTCCAGGTTGTGTTGGATGCCAAGTCTGCTGAGCTTACCTCTGCACATCATGAGTTTGCCTAGGAACGCGCAGCTCTGTTGGACCGGATCAACAACCTCGAAGCCACCTTGTCAAAAGAATGTGTTGCTCATGCTGAGATTCTGCGTAAGTTTTCCCTGCTAATTCCTTCAAACCCCTTTATTTGACCTGTTTCCTCCTACTCTTAGATTTTGGGCATCGGTTTCATTTTCAGTGTTGTAAGACAATTAACTGTTGGTTCTTGTTTAATCCACCTTCTAGGTGGGAAATGTTATCTGTTTTCTCTGTTTATTTGCTATCCCTAACACATTTGTTATGACTTTCTCCTTTACTTTGTTATGTGGTGATAGCCCTTGCGACCTTGCATTCTGTACTCACTAAATTACTGTTATTCTCTTGTGATTGCCTCTTTTTAAAGATGCCAAAAGGGGGAAATTAAAGTTGTGTAATATTTATAACCCATGCTAAGTTTGTCTTCGCTTGGAGTGTTGCTCTTCTTAACTGTTGCAGGGATTATGCTGGCCTGACCACATCATGGAAGTTTGTCATCATCAAAAAGGGGGAATATGTTGAGTCAGAAGTTTTGATGATGAAACACGCTGGCCAGGTTGGTCACTGAACACACTATCTCAGCTGGACAATCGAACAGGGATTGCGGATAGATAAGAGCACATGAAGATAAGGCTTCAAACACGAAAATAGGGGAGCAGTTCAACTAACCGCACATGGAAGAAAAGAGTCAGGGTTGAAGAAAGTCATATACAAAGAAGGAGTCCAATACAAGGAGGAAAGGCGACAAAAGAGGTTGATCAAGACACAAACTCCTTGTGCGCCTGGTTTTAAAAAAATAGCAGCCAAAAGAAGTGAAGACTTACGGAAAAAGAGCAATCGCAGTGAAGTTGATGAAACTGAGTCATCCTAGGGAGTCTTTCTTGTTAGGTTTTACTAAGTGTAATATTCAGTGAACTATAAACTGAATCTAGTGTCATCTTCAAGTTGAGGGCAACTCGAAGATTTGGGGAACTTAACCTTGGGAGGTTTTAGTTAAGGTTAGGGAGTTTACTTTGAAGTTCCTAGATTACTAGGCATTGTAATCTTTTGACTCAGGCTCATTTGAATTAGTGAAGTTGGACGAAATCCTGTAGTGGTACAAGTCGTGATTTTTTCACCTTTGTGAGTCGGGTGTTTTTTACGATAAATCACTGTGTCTCTTATTTGCATTTCATTGAAATAAGTAGATGAACTTGGTTCTCTCTTAGGCAAATGAATAGGGCGTGCTAGCTATTTCATGGACCAACTCACGAGGGGCCTCACGGATCGTGTAGCTGCACACGGACTATGTACTGATCAGTGGAGCATCACTTGGTCCGGAGTCCAGCCCCGAGCCTTGATCAACTCTCTGGATCACTTCACGAGAGACCCTCACGGACCGTGAAGGCTCACACGGACCGTGAAGTGGTCCATGGAGTTCCACTTGATCCGGGGCCTGGTCCAAGCTCCAGGAGAGCTCACAGGATCAACTAACAGGAAACACCACGAACCGTGAACCACCAAATGGTCCGTGGTCCCTCACTTCATCTCCGTCCCGAATCCTTTTCCAGCATTCTTCCAAATACGGGCAGTCTCACTATAAGGGACATAACTTCCACACCCGAACTCTGAATCAAGTGAAATCAGTTGCGTTGCGAAGATAACTCAAAGAGATTCGATTTGATATATAATATCCCACAAAGTTCATATCATACCAAGTGATATGGCTTTTGAAAGTCCATATTGTCTAACCAATCTTACAATCTTCCACCAAAACCATTACTTTGAATTCAGCCACTTAAATACAACCCATGACTACTAAAATTCAACCATGACAAGTTCAACACTAACCTTGACCAACCATTATGAAGATAAAAAAAATTTGGGTTGTTACAACATGTCTACTTGTGAAATTCAAATATAATAATTTTAATAAATAGGTGATTGTGTCTAATTAATTTTAATTAACTGACTATATCAAGTATAAATATAACTTTAATAAGTCTTACTAAAGTTTCATCTTGTTCAATGCTAACAACCAAAAATATTACTGCTAATAAAATGAAAGTGAACAAAGCTTATTTGATTCAAACTTGTTTCTTCATCATAATATCCTTAATGATCTAATGTGATTGGAGGTGTTAATTGTTTGATTCAATTCAATTTTACAACTTGTAAATCTTAAATATAACTTAAATAAATTGTTGATGTTATATTTATTTCAATTAACTAATCATGTTAAATTTTAGCAAAACTTCAATAAGACTTATTCAAACTTTATTCTGATCAAGTATTTTCAGAATTATTATTTGATTCAGACATAATTTATTGCAACAATACTTTAAAATTTTCAATATTATTAAAGGTATTTATCATTCTACTTATTTTTATTTTATTGGATATTAGTTGTAAATTTCAAACATAATTTAAATAGATATTGTATATAAACAAAAAAATTAAATAAAATTCATATAAAAAGTTAAAATACAAAAAACAAAGAAGGTAATCTTCAACAATAAATAATTTGTAAACCTACTCATAATCTCAAACTTATCAACTAACTATTTAAACTTATTAACTCTAATATTTAATCTCATTGCAATATGTTAATGTTTTAAAGTAATTGTACTTTTTTTTTATAAAAAAATACATAATCAATTTACTTTTTATTAAATAATATCATCTTTTATTTAAATATGTAATATAATTTAGTCTGGAATATAAATAGATATGTTGATTGTTTATTAAATATAATCAATACACATACATTAATTAAAAAAGGTGATATTGACATTTAATTCGCTTATTGAAAATTATTTTATTTTTGAATTTTTAATTAGAATCACAACATCTTAATACATATAATTTTTGCATTTTCAATTAAAACTATAAAATTAAAATTCAAAAAATTCACATCTCTATTTTATTTGAACTTGAAATAATCAAATGTTGTACTGTAGTTGAACAATTCAACTTAAATTTGAAATCACATTATTGATATGGAAAAATTGAACTCTTTTTTTTTTCTTTTTTGAAAATTCTATCTTACTAATTTTTCAAACTTTAATTATATGGTAACTAGTTACAAGCCTC
>JBCEWC010019072.1:0-11614 GCA_038996855.1 Solanum aculeatissimum
TATCTAATATAAAGAGTAGACAATTATTTATTTTAATTTATAATTTTATCTAAATTTTATATTACTTAAGCAAAATATTTTTTTAATAAAGTTTACTATTAATGGGGCCTTAAATTTTGGAGGTCTAAAACAAAATCTTCATTAATTTTCCTCTTGAGATATTCTTGTCCTTTAAATGGTGACACTGCTTAAAAAGGATCCTGCATACGCCACTGAAAATAACTAGTGTTTTTTTTATTGAAATGCGTGACATAGAGACAATGTCAAGGCAAGCTTGGGGAGCTGCCACTCTTTATTTTTTATATGTTTCATTATGTCGTGCATTTTTGGGTGACACTATCAATGTGTCCGATTTATATCATTACTAGTGGTTGGTTGTGTTTTTACTTGTTAACGATTTATTCATAATTTTTTAAACAAAACTACTAAAATTTTTTATTATTTATTAGGTGTGAGCATGAGAGTGTATTATCCTTATTACTTATACAACCCGAAGCATTGCCTCTAGAGGGACCTGCACCACCGACATGTAAGTGAGCTCGAAGACGATCTTATCAGAATGAGGCTCGAAATATTCTACCGGTAATTAGAGATGCCTTAGACAACTTACAACTTGGTCAGATACGGTAAAATTTCTTTTGATACTTAAAAAATTAAAAGCAATTAAATTTTTTTTTTAGGTGTACTAACCTTCTTAATTTTTTGAAGTTTATTTGTCAACCTTATTCGGAAGTGGTTCTCAATATGTTGGTCAGATAGTGTGTTCAAGAATGCCATATATGGATGTTCAAAGTGGCACTCATTTTTTAAATTTATCATGAGTGGTACATGATTGACCGCGTAGTTAGACAATTTGGTTTTATACCATATATACCACAAAATGTGAGTTATTTTGTTGACCGGCCATTACAAAATTGACAAGCGTAAAGTAATAAAACAACAAATGTTAACATATACAGAAAACGTATGGAATAATTGATTAGAACACGTTGTACATCCAAATAATACTGCAATTCAAGATGAATATTATCATTGATATATACAACATACACGTATCTTGATTATAAATCCAGGTAATGTTCAACGTGAATATCAACTTACTCGAGGAAGAAAAGAGGCACTGGTATGTAAATTATTTTTTTTTAACTATTAACCTATGTAACTAATAATTTTTTTTTGTATTTTAAATTTTTTTACAGGCAATAGGACATGAAAAAAAAATAGTAGTAGTCAAATTATTACAAATGATAACACTGTGTTAGTCCAAACAAGAAAATTTGCAAATGAAGTGGCAGTTTACACTAGAAATTCTATGAACGGTGCCCATTTAAGTGTGCGGTTACAGTTTTGACAATAATATACTTCATCAAATGAATATCAAGCACAACCACTTGTTTATAGAACTGGTTCATGAAATAGAGTTGTGAATTTTCGGGGAATGAATTTGACGACAGCACTGCTTTGTCATTGCAAACTCCGATCACTCCATATTATTCAGTTTTTATTATGGTGGAGCATTTATGAGTACCTACCTATACTCTACAACAAGGTAGTGATTTTGAAACTTCTAATGTTTCAATTATGGGTTTTGACCTTTTCGGCGGTGGAAATATTGAATTTCCACAAAATATAGATCAACGTCAATTTCAAAACTCACCCTTCAATTATGAGACATTAAAATTTCCAACGGTAATCATTTATTATACCTTATAAATAAGTATTGAAAATTGAATTTATAATAATATGATAATAAGTTTTTATCTTTTCACGGGATATGTCACAAAGATAATATTATGTCGATGAACAAGATGATGAAGAAAATGAAAATCAATCTTCACAATAATATGTATTTATTATATTTACAAAATTTTATATTTTTAAATGTTAAGTTCACTTACACTAATGACTTTATTCAGGACATTAACAATCCGCGAAGAACAATAAGACCACATGTATCAAACATGTGTGGAACGGGTATACATAAACAACGATCGCATCGCGGGAGATGATAATACTGCAATTCAAGATGAATATTATCATTGATATATACAACATACACGTATCTTGATTATAAATCCAGGTAATGCTCAACGTGAATATCAACTTACTCGAGGAAGAAAAGAGGCACTGATATGTAAATTATTTTTATTTTTTAAAAAACTATTAACCTATGTAACTAATAATTTTTTTTTGTATTTTAATTTTTTTTACAGGCAATAGGACATGAAAAAAATATATAGAAGTAGTCAAATTATTACAAATGATAACACCGTGTTAGTCCAAACAAGAAATTTTACAAATGAAGTGACAGTTTACGCTAGAGATTCTATGAACGGTGCCCATTTAAGTGTGCGATTACACTTTCGACAACAGTATACTCCACCAAATGAATATCAAGCACAACCACTTGTTTATAGAACTGGTTCATGAAATAGAGTAGTGAATTTTCGGAGAATGAATTTGACAACAACACTGCTTTGTCATTGCAAAGTACTCCGATCACTCCATATTATTCAGTTTTTATTATGGTGGATCATTTATGAGTGTACCTACCTATACTCTACAACAAGGTAGCGATTTTGAAACTTCTAATGTTTCAATTATGGGTTTTGACCTTTTTGGCGGTGGAAATATTGAATTTCCACAAAATGTAGATCAACATCAATTTCAAAACTCACCCTTCGATTATGGGACATTAAATTTTTCGACGGTAATCATTTATTATACCTTATAAATAAGTATTGAAAATTGAATTTGTAATAATATGATAATAAGTTTTTATCTTTTCACGGGATATGTCACAAAGACAAAATTATGTCGATGAATAAGATGATTAAGAAAATGAAAATCAATCTTCACAATAATATGTATTTATTGTATTTACAAAATTTTACATTTTTAAATGTTAAGTTCACTTACACTAATGACTTTATTCAGGACATTAACAATCCGCGAAGAACAATAAGACCATATGTACCAACCATGTGTGGAACGAGTACACATAAACAACGATCGTGTCGAGGGAGATGATAAGCTTGGCTTTGTAAACCTCATTATTTAATTATACAAATTTCTGACTTACTTTTATTTAAGTTTTATATTTTTTTTACTTAAAACAATAATTGTGCATACAATTACTTCTCGGCACAAGTTTGTCAAGAGGAGTTACTTTTCAACTTTCAATATTATTTGTCACTACACAGATACAATGTTGCATGCATTGTAACTATAAGAGGAGAACTTACTTCTCTTATATTAGCTATGTATTAATTAATTCATGCTAAATACTTGAGAAAATGATTAGAATCTCCTTAATGTACTAAGGATGTTGGACTATTTTACTCCTTCGAATATATCTAATAATTTAAATAATCCTTCATAAACGAAAAAAATTGATCATTTTAATAATTTATTTATATCGATATTAGGTGATCGAAAAAGTTCTTATAAATAGAAAAAAATTATCATTTTATTTCCAAACTTTTAAAAATAACAATGCAAGTCTAAATTTTTTAAAAATTTAATCAAAAACTACTCTTTCCCTCCTGTCACCACCGTATGCATCTACAACAATAGAATATACAAATTTCTTACTTTTCTTATTACATAGTTTTAAATAGATATATAGATAGAGAAAATTAGTAAGAAAAATATAATTAACATGCATTGAATACGATGTTGAATGAGGATCATGGGAAAATAATAGTTGAAAAAGGCACCATGCATTGAATATGGCATTGAATAAAGACAGTTAAAAAATGAGTCTAAAAATACGATAGAGGAGGCCCCTAACAATTGAGTTCAAAAGGCACCATGTGTTATATTTCCTATGCCTCACACTATTTTAATTTGGAATGACTTGTACTGCTACCACCTTCATTTAATTCAACTATTAATAATGATCACACCAAATCAACTACTTTCAATTACCATACCAAATCAATTTCATTGACAGCAACACTTGCATATGTTGGGATGTACATGGATGATTCGTTTCCGTGAGATAGGAGGTGATTTATGAAAGATAAAAAATGATTAATCACTCTTGCAATGCAAACACATATATGGAGAATCGATCATTACAAGATAAATAGCAACATGATTGTTATTTCGTTATTTTTTATATTATGAATAATTTCAACATTGCTATAAAGATGGTCTAAGAAATCATCAAAGGACTTCATTGTTACACTTCAATCTATTGCAAAGCTCAAAAAGCTCGGAGGAAGGCTTTTTATGAAGGTTTATGGTGACTTTGAAAATTTTTTTAAGGCATTGCCTAGATATATGACAGTTTTGCAATTTTTTAATCCAGACATCATTGTAGAGTGGGAACATCAGTCGACCATGATGCAAGGCGAGCAAATATTCAAATGCCTATTTTGGAGTTTCAAAGTATGCATTGATGACTTTAAAAGTTATACACCTGTCATTTCAATAGACGGGACTCATCTTTACGACATATATAATATCAAATTATTAATTGTCATTAGTATTGATGCAAACGAAAATGTTTTCCCACTTGCATATGCCTTAGTTGCTCGGGAGAGCTTTGAATCTTGATCATGGTTCCTGTCTTTGTTATGGGGGCACATAGTTGGTGATCGTAAAGTAATTAGCCTTATTTTTGACCGTCATTAGGGTATATAAAAGTGTGTTCAGTCTTTTAATTGGTTGCAACCTCCACATACACATCACAAATTCTGTGTTCATCATTTAAAAGTAAATTTTAATTAAAAAAATTTAAATAGCAAACTTGAAAATCTAATGTGGTATGCCGCCACAAAGCACCAAGAAAAAAAATTGTTCAAAGGATGCAACAAATCAAAGCACTAAACACCGAAGTGTATAGATGGTTAAACGATCTATCTTTGGAGAAATGGACTATGTATCGCGATGGCGAACGTAGATGGGGTTGTTTGACAACTAATGTGTCTGAGTCCTACAATAGTGTGTTGAAAAAGGCACGAGGCCTTCCAGTGACAACTATGGTTCGCATGACATTTAGATTTATGGTTGATCATTTTGTCGAACGAAACAATCTTGCTAATGCTTTAGTTCAACAAAAAGTGTCTTGACCTCTTAATGCAGAAAAAAATTTCAGTGAGAATGGAGAAAAGCTCAAAGGCATACTCAAATGACGAACCATAACACTACTTCAGTTGTACTTGAGATCCTAACATTTGCACATGATGGAAAAGGAGGAAATGTTCATAAAGTTTTGTCGATGACAAAAAATATTCTCGTGAAAAATGGGTAAATTATCATATGCCTTGCTCTCATGCAATTAAATTTTATGAAGTTCGTGGTATCGAGCCAAGGAATTATGTAAGCAAATACTACCGCACGAAGTATTACATGTGAACCTATAGTGGTACTTTTACGTCTGTAGGGATGATGTTTATTGGTTGCCTGCATCATTTTTTTTGCTTGTAAATACTAAATATTTATGGTCATCTGGTCAACAATCAAAAACACGTCGCAAAAATGAAATGGACGTCGCTCCAGTCCGCATGAATTGAAAGTGTAGTATTTGTAAGGAAACCGGACACACTAAGTCTCGTTGTCCTCCTAGAAATCTTACGTAGTTGTAAATATGTATTTAAATTTTTCATCATTATGAATAAAAATAATTGATGGAACTTAGCTTTCTTAATTTTTTCTTACTTATATATTTAACGTTAATAACAATACTTAGTTTCTTTTTAAAATATAACAATAATATAAAAATTTAGGCAAACAATAACCACAAATATAACAATTAACATAATTTTTAATAAACTCAATAATTATTTTACAATATATATTACATATCTCTATCTTGCTCAATCAAAGATAGTTGATTTATACAACAATATGAAACACCAAAATTCAATGTTCCTGGTAAATGTTTATCAAGACCGATCCATTCTTTAACGATTGAGTAAATATGATAGGTAGAATCTCTATACAAGGATTGATCTTCAAGTAGGTTCTAGTTCTCTTCTTCACTCGCTCTTTTGTAGTTAAGATCATCCAACGAATGAAAAATTTGTAATATTTTTTTTCATTTCATGAATTTCATTCAACAAGTATTCAATGACTATTGCTTCATCCTAGAACTTACATGTTTGATAAGTCACTGACACTGCTTGTGAAATGACCAAACCATGCCAACGACATAAAACTTCGTAATCACAACGATTCGAATATAAACCGGTCCATTCAAGTGTTTTACCCCAAATAATAAAATCATCCATTTTAGAAGAGTTTACTCGATGATATGTCCAACAACTTGTAAATCTTGATAAATATTAATTAGTTTATTTTCTAGTGGACAAATCATGTCACACCATTTTTTTCCCGATAAGTCAGTGTAGCACCCAAAAATCTTTTTTGATTTTTTTTTCAAATTTCATTTTTCTTGTTGGTAATATCAAACCAACTTTGCAATTGATATTTCTTTGATATTCTTCAAAATTTAAGCTTCCAAAATAGATACCAAAAAAATTATATTTATAAATGATTGAAGGTTGTAATTTTTTTGGAGGTCAAAGTCGAATTCAAAAGAAGTTTCATAAATATTTGTATGAGTAGGATTAGAATTTTTAATATTTGTATGAATAGGGTTAGGATTTTTAATGTGGATAGGTGAGGTGGTTGAGAAGCAAGGCATCTCGCGCCTTACAAGGCACAGGGCCTACAATGCCTTTCAAGGCGTAAGGCCTATCGCGCCTTACAGCATGTCAATAAGCCCTACCACTGAATTATTTTAGAATTGTACTGTTAACATTCATTTAAAACAAGTTGGTTATATTTTTTATTAGTGTGAAAAGATAAAATTTTATTTTTAATGTTCTATACTATTTTTTTGTCCAATATAAATTAAGAGATGAAAATATTATTTTTTATACACATATTATCTATTAAACATTAATTTAATTGTTATTGTAATATATATTAATTTAAAGTCATTAGCGAAAGAAATCCAACAAAGTCAAATTCTAAATTCACTTTTATATTCAAGTCATTCTGTTGTTTAGCGTTTACCCACTAGCTCTACATACGATTATAGGTGATCATTCAGATAGTTGAGTTGGTATAATAAAAATAACAATCTCGAAAGTCTATCTCATCGCCACCAAGTACTTATTAAACATTGAATTCCAAAACTCCTTTTTATTAAAAGAAAATATATCAAAAGTTGGCATGATAAAAAAACGTTAACTTTTCAAAGGTTGGCAATCAAATTACAACCAAATAGATGTTCAACAATTGAAAAGTCTTAACATGTCACTTAATTTGGAAAAGCAAAGCTGGAATAACCCCACAATTAATTATAAATTAGTACATTTAAAAAAAAAAGGTTACCATGATAATTAGGTTTAATAAACAACACTAATTTATACAGCACATGGATCAATGTTTTGTATTTTCCCGTTGGAAGTCATCATTGGTGAGACAGATGGTCTCTTTCTTAAATTAAAAAAAAATCAAATATTTAAAATTATATGAAAAATTATTATAAATAGTGATTCTTAATGTTAATTCAACGAAAAATGCATCTAAAATATTAATAAAAAATTATTTAACTTTTTAAAAGCAAAAACTAAAAATTAGTAAATATTTTAAAACACAAAAAGCACGTATTCTTTATTTAATTCTTATCATTTAATATTTTTCTTTTAGTCTCATATTAGTTATTAAAACTAATAAAAATATTTATCTCAAAATCATTGTTAATTTATAAAATTAATTAATTTTTTATTTTACCTTTAAAAGTAATTATTTGAAAGTAAATAATATTGATAATATTGAAAGGATGGAGGATAAATTAGTTAAAAATATGTTTTTGTGATATTTTAAAATGAAAAGTATGATAACTAATTAATATGGGATGTAACAGTAACAAATTAATACTTCCTCGTCTCAAAATAAATGATATTTTTAGCCTCTTTTTTTTTTTTAGATAATGTTTTAGAATTTTAAGAAGAAATTAATTTTATTCTTCAAAATTACTCTTCTTATTTTTTAGGAATGAGAAAATAATACACATCTTCTCGTCATTTCAATTTGTTTGTCTATGTATTTAGAGAAAAGAGTATCTTTTCTTACAACTATTTATTTATAACTTTTCATGTTATATGTTTAAGATATTTTTTTAAAATAATTTAATACATTTTATATAAAAAAAAAATTTAAAGTTTATTAATATTATATTTTAAAGCTTTGTGTAGACAGGGAAACTTAGAATAACTGATAAAGTTGTCTCCATGTGACCAGAAGGTCAAAGGCTCAAGCTGCATAGTAAAAATTTTAGTGTACCGAACTTGCCTTTTACCTCCCAATCACAACGGTAAACATAGTTTTTGCTAATAATTCTGTCCTTATTTTGTTTTCATTTTTTTTTTTTGAAAAAAATAATATTTTCTTCTCTTAATTTATATTGGACAAAAAAAAATTATGAAACATTAAAAATAAAATTTTATCTTTTCGCCTTAATAAAAAACGTAACCAGCTTGGACTCTTTCTTTGATCACTATTTTTCATGTGTAATTTAATATTTTGTCAAATCTGCAAACGGTCTTTTTATTTATACTTTACGAGACTAGTGCATGTGAACAAAAAAGAATTTAGAAATAAAAAATAATCCGACATGTAAGGCATAGGGCCTGCTGCGCCTTACCTTTCTTTCTTAAGCGTTAGAATGTTGAAGGCAAGGCACAACAGACCCTGCTCCCTCGAGCAAGTGTGACATATTAGTATTTGTTTGCGTTGCTTAAAACACACACATATATTGTTAAACAAGCAAGTGTGAGAGGTATACAATGAAATTAAATAGAAATTTGTCCTAACAAAGGAGTTTACAGCTAGTTCTCATAGCGTAGTAATTTTGTTACTTAAGTTTTGGGTTTTAATCAAGATTCCGCACCCTTCTCCGCGGGCTTCAGGAAACAAATATAGACCATATCAACTAATTTGCGATCACATGTTAAATTATAATGCTTGTATAAAAACCTTTACATTGAACTTAAATCCTTTAGAATATCCATGTGATATATGTCCCTTGTGTGTGTATACATTTATATACATCTAGATTTGTTCAATCCAAAGAAAATGCAATTCCATCCTTTAGAAGCTCTCTTTTATAGACCAATTTTTGATTCATTTATACATTCCTCTAGTCTTTTTCTACATTTATCAGCAGCAACAAGTACTTGAACTTGACCAAATAACTTGCACATTACAAACTTCTCTAGCAATAACATTGGCCTCATACTACCCTTATGCAGGGACTATGAAAGGTAATGCCACGATCGAATGTAACGACAAGGGAGTCGATTTTTACAACATTTACATTTCTCGTCCTATGTCTGAAATCCTAAATCACCCTTACAACTGTTACAGTAGAGAAAGCTGTAGTGTTTTCCCAAAGGATTTACTATGGAAGAATTCGGTCAATGGAAGTCTACTCATGGCTCAATTACGCCATTTTGATTGCGGAGGAATAGTGGTAAGTGCATATTTGTTACATAAATTGGTGATGGTAGCTCAGCAGCTGGTTTCCTACACGATTGGGTTAGAGCGACACGCGATCCAAACATAAATCCCTCGTTCTAAATTCGTTGGAGATTCAATATTTTCGTCGTATAATACTCCTCTGTTTGATCCTGTTTTTCAGTCCAATACAAAGAAATGTGCACGTAGGAAGTTCCTCTTTTCTGGTTCCAAATTACGCGCTCTCAGAGGAACAGTTGCAGTCGAATCAGGGGTCACGAATCCAACTCGCTCTCAAGTTGTGTGTGCAATTATGTTCAAATTCGCCGCGAAAGCAGCATCAAGAATTCTGTTTCATTCCATCCCATTCATGATGTTAAACGACGTTGATATATGCCCTCTAGTCGTGCCACAAAACTCTAGAGGTAATCTGTTGATTGGGTTTTTACTCGTCGTGATTGAGAAAAATAAGATAAAAATACCAACACTGGTTTGAAACCTTAGGAAAGGACTAGAATCAATTTACAAGAAAGATCCTGTTAGACAAAATGACTTAGTGATGGAAATGCTGGAACAGGAAAGCCACTGTTTGAAAATGAAGAATTCGACGTGGATTTCTGCAGCAATATGTACAAGTTTTCAGGTTATAGCATAGATTTTGGATGGGGAAAACCAGGAAGAGTTTGATCACCATTTGGTCCATGGAAGAATAGCTTCTTCATGGTATTGAAGCATTGATAACATTAGATGAACAACATATGTTAGCATTAGAGAGTGGTGAAGAATTTCTTGATTTTGCTACTCCAATCACAAGTTACACCCTCTGTCTCATTTTATGTGAAATCCTTCCCTTTTTGTCCGTTCCAAAAAGAATGTCACCTTACTTAATTTGAAACAATTTATCTTTAAAATTCTCTTATTACCATTAATGGAATGATTTCTAAAAATAATTTAAGAATACAAATTTTAAAAACCATCGGCATTTCTATGCGAATGTCATGGCCCAAACTAGGTGCAGTGACTGATACTTGATAAGGCTGGTGAACCCTCTGATCAGGTGTTGATCAAGTGCCAATCACTGCCCTAGTTGAGTCGCGATAAAACTCATAATAGCTAAATGTTAGGATTTGAACCTCTAAGGGGTCGTTTGGTGTGATGGATAAGAAAATATAATCCTTGTTTTATGGAAAAATGACTTGCTTTCGAAGAATTCAATTAGATACTTAATTAATTTAAGTAACAACTGAATTCTTCAAAAGCAAGTCATTTTTTCATAAAACAGAAATGGCGACTCTGCTGGGGATTTAATTAGGTTCTAACCCTTAAATTAGGTTATTTGACTAATTATTCGGTTTGTAATAATTAGTAATTTTAATTTCCATTATTTGTGCAATTTATTTGTTTAAATTCAGTATTTATCTATTGTGTTTCATGGCATATTCCGTCAAATGACAAGTCTAGAATGCATTATGATAAGGACGGTTACGGGGTTATCCCCGGCTGTTCTTTCAGAAAAAACACCTTACTTTCTTCGAAAGTAGTAAATGGGTAGTTGGTTTGTGGTCATCTAACACCATTTACTATTTTACCCCGATGTTTGTCCGACTCGGGTCCCAGGTCAAAATTGAAATCAACTCTTAGTCAGCCTAAGTTAGAGCGAAGCCAAAATCCTAAATTTTAAGCATTAGCCTAGGACGGCTTAATACGTTGAGGTATTAAAGTCCATTAGAAAAGCTACCAAAATGTGTCAAAAGGTCCCCGACCCGATGACATATCACTTTATGTGGCATTTGAAAGATGTATGTGTATTAGATTATTTGTTGTCCCAAGGGGAAGGGGTCCTAACAGTCTTCTTTCGCAGGAATGACTCGTTTTCTTAAATTTGACATGGTTGTAGAACCCCCCAACTACTTCAAATGTGGTGGAACAACTTAAATGTTGAACACAAAAGAGAGTTGAACAAACATATAGGTCTATTACCGTCACTCTTGAAGATGTCGGCCTATCCCGAACTAATAGAGGTCTTAACAAGGTATTGGGACAACGAGAGAATGGTGTTTCGATTTGGGACTATGGAAATCACCCCGACTGTGGAAGAGATTCGGGACGCTATTGACACTGTCGGGATGGGAGGTAA